>VSTD030003844.1:0-10636 GCA_008808055.3 Sporobolus alterniflorus | reverse complement strand
CTTTGCGCTGAGGTTTGTGGACTCATTTCCGCGATGGCAGCCACCAATCCACAATGCTTTGTGCTCCCATCGGCCCGAGTTGCAGCAATCCTGCAGTGCGGAGGAGGAGAAACCAAACCTCCCTACTGTAAATGCAGATCAGAAGATGATCAATAGTTTCTTCTACCTGAGAACAGAGGGTGCATGGGCCATCATTCTGAAGGTGATGTCGCTGCAACCGAGCTGAAGTCCAGCACTGATCCAACAGAGCAAGCCATATGAAAATTTTGCAACGCGGAGGCGCTTAGGTCTTGGACAGTTCTTTTGCACCCGGAAGTGAGGACTGGCCTAGAAAAAATGCCCTGTAGGCAGATGAAGCTGAATACTGCTGGTTTGAGGTCCATTTCCAAATGAACTTATCTTGGCGACCCTGGTCAAGCTGGATGTCCTGCATTGAAGTCCATACCGAGACATATTGCACAAGAGCTGAAACGGAAAGAGATCCCGAGATGTTCATGATCCATTGATTGTTGTGTAGGGCGACGGTCACTGTTCTAGAAGCACAGATGCGTTTTGGGACCGCTTGCATCAGGTCTGGGGCGAGCTGAGTCAAGGATTTCCCGTTTACCCATCTATCCTGCCAGAACGAAGTACGTCGGCTGTTGCCTACTTCCATCGTCACAGACGCACCAAACATCACTTGAACTGCCCTCTCTGGCCTAGCTACAATTGAAGTCCATGACTTGTCCGGGGCTGTTCTCGCTTGCCATTCCCATCTTAGGCATAGAGCGTAACCGAGAGTTGTCAGGTCTAGGACACCCAGCCCGCCCAACTCTAAAGGCCTGGTCACCTTGCTCCAAGCGACAAGGCAGCGGCCACCATGCACGGAGTCTGAACCGGACCAGATGAAGGCTCTATGGAATTTATCGACCATCTTAACAATCCAAGGATGCACGCGCACTACAATAGAGACGTGCATCGGGATGGCTGACAGGGTGGCTTTCGTCAAAGCGGTCCAACCTGCTCTTGACATGAGTTTCACCTTCCACAACGGCAACTGGTCAGCAACCGCATCAGCCAAAGGCTGGAGGTCCTCCTTACGAAGCTGATGCACGGAGAGAGGGACCCCAAGATGCTTGCAGGGAAAGTTGATCACTTGACATGGGAAAGCCTGCTGAAGTAAGCTAATCACCTCATCTGAACATCGGATTGGCATCATCATGCATTTGGAAACATTGGTGCACAAGCCTGAGGCCGATGCGAACAACTCCAGGACTACACGAACCACCCTGACATCTTACAGCACCGTGCGAGGAAGATCACCAAGTCGTTGGTGTAGGGGAATACCGGGTATTTTGTGATGGCTGGAGAGGGGTGAGCAATCCAGACGCATCAGCCTGCCCGAAGAGTGAATTGAGCACGTCCATGGCCAACACGAACAAGAGAGGTGACAACGGGTCGCCTTGGCGCAGTCCACGACCATGACAAATGCGACCGCCCGGCAACCCATTAAGAAGAATTTTTGTGCTCGCAGTTGAGAAAAGAACTGACAACCAGTTGATCACCCTTTCGGAGAAACCCATATGTCGCAGGACGTCGAACAGGAATGGCCAGCTGAACCCGTCCGGGCCGGGGGCCTTCACCGGCGGCAAAGCCCTGACTATCTGCCACACCTCATCTTCTGAAAAACAATGATCAAGCCCAGTCAGCTGCATCGTGGACACACCGAGAGCATTTAGGTCCAGCGCAGTCGTGCGGTCTATCACAGCCCCCAGGATGGCGTCGAAATGGTCGAACACCAATTGGGCCTTTTCTGATTCATGGACCACAGTAGTGCCATGGTGAGTAGATGGTCGATGAAGCTCTTGCGGCCCCGATGACACGCCTGGAGGTGGAAGAATCTGGTGTTCGCGTTGCTCTCCTTTAGGAATGTGAGGTGTGAGTGCTGCCGGGTGATGGATCGTGCCAGGGAGGCCAGCTCCAAGCACTTGAACTTGAGCTCACGTCGAAGGACGAGCTCGTCACTGGATAATAGGTGAGCTTGCGCCCGATCCAATTGAAAGATGACCTCTTTAGCTACGACCAGTTGCAGCTGAATACTCCCCACGAATTTTTGACTCCAACTTTTCAAAGCTCTGGCAGTGTTGCGGAACTTGACAACCAGAGTGTGGAAGGGATCCACGCTCTGGACAGGGTAATTCCACCCTGCCACGACCGCATCCAAATAGCTCGAGAACTTGGGCCATGTGGACTCAAACATGAAGCGATGATGGAAGACGTGTGAAGAATCCAAGTGTAAGAGCAAAGGAGCGTGGTCCAAGCACGAGGAGGACAGAGCATGCAAGCGGTAGTGGGGAAACCGGTCGCACCCGTGGGCGAAAGCAAAGGCTCTATCAATGCACACCAAGGTCGGATGGGCTTGCTCGTTACTCCATGTATACAGCCGGCCCTGCAGGTGCAGCTCGAGCATCTCCAAGTCTTGCAAGAACTGACGCATCTTCCCCATTAGTCTTCGATTTAAGCGACCATTATTCTTGTCGGCGGCCATGCAAATAAGATTAAAGTCGCCGCAGAGAATCCATGGGCCGACCCGACCCAAGCGGAGTTGACGCAACTCATCAAGGAAAATGATCTTCTCTTGCTCCTCCTGTGGTCCGTAGACTGTGGTTAGCCACCATGGGTTCCCTTCTGAATGGTGCTTCACTTTGGCAGACACAGCGTGATCAGAGAGGTGAACATGGGAGCAATCCCATTTCTCTGAGTTACATGCAAGCAGAATTCCACCACGAGTGCCCGTTGCTGGAAGGAAAGCGAAAGGAAACACTGACCCAGCATATAGGCAATCAAATTGTCATCCACCATGGCTAATTTTGTCTCCTGGAGACACAACAGAGAAATCTTCTCTTGCCTGACATAGTCAGTGACTACGTCTCAACGCGCGCGGCAGCTAAGACCCCGCACATTCTAAATTAATATACGGTCACTATCCATTGACACTATGGTGCTACCAGTCTACGGTGTGGAGCTCATGGCTCGACATCCGTCGACTCGACCAAAAGGAGATCCTTTGCAGTGAAAAGCACCCTGATCACCCGATGATGAGAAGAACCCAACGGAGAACTAACGATAGATGGTGTTGTAGTCTTGCAGGGCGTCGGTGTCTGGAAACCTGGCCTCCGACGTGATCTGCCACTTCTTCATCAGTACATTTTGGGCCTGCATCTCGGGGTTGGAGACCCTTCCTCTCCCCTACGCTGCCACCCACGAGCTCCAATGAGGCAAGCCATCCAGAGTGTCCGGAATCATGTTCTTCACCCTGCGGTGAATGGGCGATTTGCGAGCAACAATCGTCGGCAAGGGCTTGGACACTTGGGTGACAAACGCAGTGACTGAGTCGGCCTCTAGGTGTGGCTGATCGACATGAGCACTGGTGCGTGGCACGAGCATGACTTGACCAACCCCATGGCTAGGCGCGGGCGGTACCTATGGGAGATTTGAGTTTGAGTAGTTGGACCGGCAATCCGGCCCATCCCAGTCCGTTATGACACCTTTAACGTCCAGACCACAGTTCAAGGCAGTGCCAACGACCGTTGCCTCCATCCTGTCAAGGTGCATGAATTTCACTGGCACCACCACCACATCATCGACACGTAGTGCGACCAAATCCGTGAGGGGATCCTTCGCCACGACCTTGGAACCCGAGCAATCAAGGTGGGGCCGGTCTAGGCTAGCGTGTCGAGCCATCAGAGACTGCACACTAGCTTCACAGAGCATAGGATCCAGCCTGTCTCCTAGGCTCGTGCCTATCACATGTAAGGGGAGCACGCAAGCCGCCTCATCAAGGCAGCCAGCTGCGGCAGCATGCGATCCATGCCCTACAGACCCTGTGCACGGACTAGAGTGGGGGCCCACCATGATGACTTTGGGAGGTGGTGGACCCCCCTCATCGACGTCGGACTCCGGCATCTTCTTCCATGGAACTATGACGCTGCCGACAAGGAAACTGTCGACAGTGGTCACAGTGACCAGCTCCTGCTCAGGTGCCGAGGGAGCCCTCTTCTAGCTCGATGAGGTAGCACCACCCCTCGTCGATGGGCCACCCCCCTCATCCTGGTCAGTAGCCGGCTCAAGGAGGCGTGTGCGCTTCGACCAAGGGCTAGAGAAAGCGGGGCGAATGTAATCGTCGCCGTCGGAGCTAGAATTTGAATCACCGCAATCAGAGGATGAAACCGATGGCGTGTGCCAATCCTCTATCTCGACAATATCGATGAACATGTGATACTTGAGGGTCAGCTGGTTGTGGAAGATGACCTCCTTCGGGTCGATGAAGAGGGGAGGCTCCCGAGCAAAAACTACATCGGGCTCCAGCACGAAGAGGATTTTCTCGACCGGGATTAGGTCCAGATGAATGCACCACGTGGTAATCGTCATGCGATGAAGATCTGACTTGGCGAGCATGATTGTCGTTGGCCGGACATTGGAGCATGCTAGCGATAACAACTTTCGTGTCGTCGAGAGATTCCAAACGTGCACCGGAATACCTCTAAGCCGAAGTGTGACCTTGAAGAAAAGATTTTCAGCAATGGCCATCGATTGACAGCGCTATCTCTTAAACACCAGCATGAACAGCACTCCGGGCGGAGGGTGGTCATGGAGGACTCGTAGCATGTCATCAGCATATGAGAAGATAATAAAAAAATCATCGGGGTGGTATCTCTGAGTGGTGACACTGTCACTGGGGATGCCAAAGCACAACCAGAGCTAGTCCCGGGCCTCGGCGATGGTGATAGATGGCCAGGTGCCGCCAATCACCGCAACCAGTGCAACTTCTAGATCATATTCCTCCATAGCAATCTCCTCATCATGGAGGATGATGCACAACTCCACCTGAGGTCGTCTCGCTGGATTTCCCAGCGATAGGGGGGAGGAGGGGGAGGCGATGAGGGATTGGACTCCGATGGCTCTGACGCTGCGTCAGATGGGGGGGCATACTAACGGTGGGTAGCCCAGACCTTCTTCCGTGGAGCAAGAGTGGGCTGGTGGTGTGTCACCACCTGAAGAAGGCGAAGGCAGTGGTGTTGAAGGTCTGGCCCTCTTGTGACCGGCCGCCGCAGGCCAGCGCTTGTCACCTGGGAGAACCCTAGGTCACCGACAGAACTGGGCGGTGTCAACAGCGAATGCAACATGCTTGGTTCAGGCAGCATTTCACCACGTGATCCACGGTGAAACAGTTGAAACAAAGGCAAATGAGGTCCGCCGGCACTTTGCCACCACGCTTGGGCGGCGGCGGTTTCTTCTTTTTCTTCTTCTTTCTCGTCACGGTCTGCCACCTGTCCTCCACACCAGCAGATGGGAGGGGCTCTGGCACATGAGCCGAAACACGACCGGCCCCGCGTAGTTGGTCAGATTGGGGTGGCGTCCACCTAGCAGCCACCATGAACCCAGATCTGGGCGGCGACCGAGGACAGCTTGGCGTAGGCTCGCCATGACCTTTAGCAGGGGAGTCATCGATCAGCAATTGCTTGCCCTTCCCATGCATGACTGGAGGCCTCTCTGACTCCAAAGAGGACGAGGAAGATGGACTGAAGCGAAGCCACGACGGAAGCTCCACTGATGGATGGGAGGAGCTCAGCCCTACGGGAAAGAATGGGGTCGCAGAAGGGTTGAGGGTGGATGTCGACATTGGGGAGGTCACTAACGTCAAGGGTGGTTGGAGAGATGGGCCGCCCGGCAGCAGCGGCGGAGGGGAGGGAGGAGGGCAGGGCTCACTCATCCTTCTGCAGCCAAAAAATAAAAAAAGATACAGATTAAATGACATCCAGCTTTGCTCAAACCAAAGTGTACAACTGTACATAGAACAAAGATCGATTTGACCTTCAATCATTTCTTCACATCTGCCAACTCCCATAAATAATAATCGATCGCGCAACAACCCTGCCATGCAAGCAAATAAACTTTGCCGGTAGAGAAAACTATCAAATCTTGATTTCTCCAAGAAACCTACATTAACGCCAATTGCGTACCCTAATTTACTAACAATGTGATCCAAACGCTATTAACCAATTCCATCTCAAATGCATGCCTTGTTTTTCCGAAAAAATGCATGCCTTGATTCGTTCACTGATGCGTGCACGATCGAGAGCACGAATCCAGGAACACGTGGATCACCTCAGATTGGTAAGCTTCCAGCTCTGCCTGTCTAGCGGCTCGCTGCTGCCACTGACGTCGTCCAAGTCCATCGTCGTCACCTCGCTGCTCACCGGTGCCACTGGAACGAAATCTTTGGTCCGCCTCTCGATGCTACCAAACTTGAGCATCTCGACCATGTCGCCCATTGCGGGCCAGGTCTCGGTGGCGCTCTACACGCACAGCATGGCCGTCTCGACCACGACGCTATTTGCATTGATGCTTGCAAAGGGTTAGAAACTGCTGTTAAGTGTGTATTCCCCATGGCTGAATAAAAGGAGTGCTTTAAACACCTAATGGATAACTATGTTAAAAAATATATAGGTGCGGAGCATATGTGGCCTACAGCTAGAGCATATAGAAAAGATGTGCATGATCACATGGCTCAAGTCTATTGTATCCCAGATGTTAAGCTCTATTTGGATACATATCACTCTCTCAAATGGTACAGAAGTGGATTCAGTCCAGTCATCAAGTGTGATTATGTCACCAATAATATAGCTGAGGTTTTTAAGAATTGGATCAAAGACATAAAGGACTTACCTGTTTGTGAGCTTGCTGACAAGTTGAGGGAGAAGCTAATGACTCTATGACACAATAGGAGAAGGATTGAGCAAAGGCTAGATGGGAGGATACTACCGACTGTCCTATATGTCTTGAAGGCACAAACTAGAGGCCTTGGCCACTTGAATGTTGTGCATGATGACCATTATGCTGCACAAGTTGCTGATATAACCCGCTGCAATGCAAGGCATGTTGTTAAAGCATATTTACATGAATGTTCATGTGAAGAGTGGCAACAAACATGCAAGCCATGCCAGCATGATTTGGCTCTCATAACAGCACAACCAATAAGAGATGTTAGATTGCAAGATTTTGTTGATGAATACTACTATGTTGAAAGATTCAGAAATGCATACAAGAGACTAATAGAACCATTCCCTGACAAGACTCAATTGTCAAAAGTCAACATATCAAGTTTCATTGGTGTGCCACTTGGTAAAAGAAGTGTTGGACGTCAAAAGAAGAATAGATTCAAAGGTGCTCTTGAAGGTGGTGGTGGTAGAAAAAAACCTAGTGATAAGGAAAAGAAGCCCGAGAAAGAAAATAAAGTATATAGAGGTAAGATCAAATGCTCAAAATGTGGAGAACTAGGACATAGGCAAAGTAGCTATAAATGATCTTACAATGGAACAAAGAAAATGTGAGTGATCAGTACATTATTTGTATATTGTCCCTACTGTTTTTTTGTCCGGCTAAAGTGTTTAATGCCTTGTAAGAAGAGAAAATCAAGGAAGAACAGCACTAAAGCTTGGTTCCCTGCTGAAGTTTCAACTGAAGACATGGTCCCAACATGCCCTAACCTGAATGGTTACGGGAGAATGTACTTCATCTCAGCCATTGGTGGAACAAGGTACTTCATCTCAGCCCAATAAGCAATCTGGAAGAAAAATGACTCCAAAAAGAAGAAAACTTACTTCATTTTTTCATTATGATTACGATGTACCAAGCTTATTCAAGTAGAGCTAACAAAATTGTTGTGTTTCTGTTTTCTACAGTGACTGGTCCACGGTGTGTACTCTGGTGGCGAGATCTCTGGTGGCCTAGCTAGGATAGCTCAACATATATTCTGATCTTTGCTTTGTAAAACTGGGCACTTTTAAGGAATCATTTTATGTAATGCTTTATAAGTTCAGAACCAAGTAGAGTGAATTTTCTATGCTTTATGCTGGACCAAAAATGTTTTATGTAATGTTTTGTGAGTTCAGAACAAAATTATGTCAGCCCAAGTGTTATTTGGACCATTTGTCAGATTATTATCCTACTGCTGATATTTTCTGTGTTCAAATATTCTATTATGCTGAAATTTTTATGCTGAAATTCACATATGCAAATATCATGCTGCTGAAATTTTATTAGAGGAGGGGTATTTCTGTCATTTCCGTATGCCTGTAGAGGGGGAAGAGGTGTTTTAGTTTAGGAGGGGCATTTCTATCTTTTCCTTATGGCTAGAGAGAGTTAAAATTATTAATTAAGAGGTTATGATGATGTATAGGCATTATATAAGCCCACTCTTAACGTGAACAAAATAGCAAAAAACTCCTCTACAAGGACGTAGCTTCACCACCATATCTACGCGTGCTCCACCATGCACGATTTAAAAGCTACAGTTTGGTGTGCCTGAAGGAGGCTTTGTTGTCTCCTTCGTTTCCCACGGAGGCAGGACGTGCCTTGTCCACCTCAGTTGCATCCTTACGCAAGGATGCCATCAACCATTCCGTCATCGTCCCGCAAACTACCTCCCGCGTACACGGCACAAGACACGCATGAGCAGCAACTGCAAGGCTGAGATGTTGGTTGCTGACACCTGCGGCCCCAGGCGCCCAAGTCCCTTCAACCCCAGCCCCGGCGTCTCGCTTACCATACAATACAATGCATCCATCTTTAGCTGTGGGGGACGAAAGACAGCTGCTCATGGGACTGGGCGTGTCTTTGCGGGATGGTGATGAAGGGAGATGTGAGGAAGCAAGAGCTAGTGAAGATAGGGATCATGTCAGTCATACCGTTGTCCCCTTCCTCTGTTCTGTAGTTACTAACGACATATTTGTTTTAAGTTATCAAACAATCTAATTTATAATCTAAATTATATAATCTAATGATGTAGATTACGATAATCTAATATTTTAGTACTTATTTCAGTTTATTTCTAATAAAAGTCCCACTGTCATTACCTCTTTCTATGAAATTGCTCATCAATGTCATTAGACCTCTCACTCCCATCTAAAACGCTTTATTGTCTTTGTATATCTAAGAAAAATAATATAAATTTTAATAATCTAGGTTGTCAAGCATCAACGTACAGATTATATCATTGATTTAATATAAGCTTGTAACCGGCAAGCCAGCCAACCAAGCTCACACACCCCAATCTTATTTCCGTGTCAGAATGCCAGTTCCAGAAACGACATAAGATTTGGCAGAACAGTGGTTACAGGATCAGATTTTGGAAACTACTCATAATTTTCCTTGTCAGATAGATGAACAAAATGACTCAGCTGAATCTGAATTAATGAATTGGTTGTCTGGACTTTTCACTAATCCACAGAGTCATCATTCATCACCTTCCATTGCTTAATACATCTTATAACCGTTTCATGCTCAATGAGGAGTTGAACTCCCTATATCAAGGAAGAACCTGGTCAAACCACCAAACAAGGCCATGGCAACAGAGAAGAGGCCAGAAGCCTAGATACAACTCACTCCTGAGCAATTCTGGACTTACAGTGTTCATGTCTTATCAACTGGCTCAGACAGTTTTAATGTGGCTAAAATAGTGACAGATCGGCAAACCTACTTTTTGCTTATCTTTCACTAGCATATACTCTCTCCATTCTCAAATGTTTGTACTTTTTAATCAACTTTGACCATTCGACTTATTAAAAAAATTAAAGTTATAAAAAAATCAAATATATACTTCAACTACATAATGTAATAAATCATATTATATTTGATTTTTTCATAACTCTTTTGCTATGTCATCAAAATTGTTGATGTGGCACATCATTCAATGAAAATGAAAGGAGAATCCTAAGTACTTTCTTAGCTATTCAGTCAAGGGGCACAAAAACTGATGAGCTATTTTATAACAATCTCGGTACCTATATCACCAAAATGTAAGGAATTGGTGATACCACTTGGTACCAGTCCAAAGATGGTAAAAAAGCTCAAACGTGATTCATTATAACAAAATTAATAGAGCATGCAAGGTGCAGCATGCAGCTCCATACACTTGAACAAACACAGTTATAAAACAAATTTCACCACTGGGATGTAACTTTTACGTCCTAACTGAATACTACAACAACAACAACAAAGTCTTTTATTCCCAATCAAGTTGGGGTAGGCTAGAGATGAACCACATGAGAAAAAAAGGAACAAAACAAGAGAGAAAAAGAATGAGGAAAATAAAGTGTGATAAAAAACCAAATCGAAAAAGGAGAAAAAACAATAAAACGCTAAGTCAAAAAAGCGAAAAAGGACAGAAAAAAACTTGATAAAAAGGCAATAAAAGAGAAGGAACCGAAGATCAAGATTCTGACATATGAATTGCTAGCTTTCACTCTCTCCTATCTAATGCTACCTCCTTGGTGATACACCAATCATTCAAATCTCTCTTCACAGATTTCTCCCATGTCAAGTTTGATCGTCCTCTGACTCTCTTTTCATTACTGATTCGTCTTATTACCTTATTACAAATTGGTGCCTCCGTGGGTCTCCGTTGAATATGTCCAAACCATCTCAATCGATGTTGCATGAGCTTCTCCTCAACTGGTGTCACTCCTGGTCTCTCGCGTATATCATCGTCCTAACTGAATAACTCAACATATACTTTCAGGGGGAAGGTAGGGGGGGAAGACTCACTTCTGCTTAGAAATCGTCTTTAGGTATATGACTCATTCTGCCAACTGCC
>VSTD030003843.1:0-10636 GCA_008808055.3 Sporobolus alterniflorus | reverse complement strand
CATAGTAATAAATAAATTTAACATTTGAACATATCT
Source organism: Sporobolus alterniflorus (assembly GCA_008808055.3). NCBI lineage: Eukaryota > Viridiplantae > Streptophyta > Magnoliopsida > Poales > Poaceae > Sporobolus > Sporobolus alterniflorus. Next base: position 10,600 of record VSTD030003843.1, on the reverse strand, counting down.
GCTCACTTTGTCCTTGGCCGCCTCTGTTGTCTTCTTGTGATGATTGATTAATTACATCAGGATTTTGTTGTCCTTATCCTTCTTCTCCAACATCTCTTCTAACAGTCGAATCTGATAATTTATACAGCTTAATTAGTAATTATGGGACTAGTAATAAATATACTAAACATTTGAATGCTTGTGCTCACCTTTTGAATGTGGTGGCAACAATCATCCGGGTCTGAGGCATTAGAATCCTCTGTGTCAAATATTTTAAGGTCAACAGAGGAGGACTTTTCATTCTCTGTATCAAACATTGCAAGGTCAACAGAGGACTTATCATCCTCTTTCTCGTGCTTGGGAGTAATATGGGAGGAGTCAATGGCTGACAGTTAATAGTTTGGTGATAAGAATTTTGACATATGTTAATGATTTATAAACTTACAAATTTAAGTTAATAATTCAGATTAATAAACTTCTAAGCAAATGACAGTTAATGATTTGTAAACTTCTAAACAAAATTAAGTAAATAATTCAGATTAATAAACTTCTGAGCAAATGACTAAACCTAACAGACTAAACCTAACATTCTAATGATTTATAAACTTACAAGCAAACTTCTAAGCAAAAATAAGTAAATAATTCTTGCAAATTTAAGTTAATAATTCAGATTAATAAACTTCTAAGCAAATTACTAAACCTAACAGTTTGTTTAAGTAAATGATTAAATCTAATAGCCTATTTAAGTAAATGACTAAACCTAATTAACAACCTAATGATTTATAAACTTCTATGCAAATGACTAAACTTAATAAACTTCTAAGCATAATTGGTATGGACACAAAGCTCAGATTAATAAACTTCTAAGCATAATCACATAGGAAGAGGGAAAGAGAGAGGGAGAGGGTTTGCCGAACTGCTGCAGGTGGAAGAGGTTGGGGAGGCGTGAACCCGATGGCGTAGGAGGACTGGGCGGAGGAGGAGTGTGGTCTCGACGACGGTTCCCGAGCACGATGGTGAAGGCCGGGCGGACGGTGCGGTTCCCAGACGCTTTGACGTGGAGAAGGAGCGAGGCATCGGCATAGAGAAGGAGCGACACGTCGGCATGGAGGCACATGCGAAGGAGGGCGCGCGGTGGAGGTGGACGCAGAGGATGCAGAGGAGGAGCGAGCGCCGACGGGTGTGTGGCGGGGAAATGAAAGGGTTAGCGTTTAGAGGCTCGGGCACACTTAAAAAGAAGAATAGTAGCGATGGGCGAAAGATGATGCAATCAATGTCCGTCACTACATATGAATTATCAACACCTGTCGCTACTGTGATTATGCCTGTAGCTATAGATTGTTAAAAAATAGACTTTAGAATAGATTGATCATTCGATATATAACACCATATTTTAGAACTGATTGATCCATTCAACGATTGAGAATCAATATATTACACAATATGATGTACTACACTATATGATATATTACGCACTACATAATACAACTAATTATCTAATCAAAAGCGTCGTCGGAGTACTGATCGTCGTTGTCGTCGTCGCTCCCATCATTGTTGTCGTCGTTGTCGCTCCTATCATTGACATCGTCATCGCTCCCGTCGATGTCATCATCGTTGTCATCGTCGTCACTCCCGTCATTGTCGTCGTCGTTACTCTCTGATGCGGTGGTGTCACTGCCGTCGGAGCAGGGTCGTCGGGCAGATTCCTCCTCGTCGAAAGAGACATCCTCCTCCGATGAGGAGGAGTCGTCGCTATCATCACCGTAGTCTCCAAATGCACGTCGCTTCTTCGACATCGTCGTGGACACCCGATCTTCTTCCTCATCGTACTTGCACTTGCTCTCCTTTAGAGCCATTGGACTACTACGTCAAATAGAATCTTATCAGTTACAATTGTTTGCATTCCGGTTTATATGAAATCGTCGGCGACCATTCCAATGAGACGTACACAATTGTTCAGTGAAGAGGCGTGACACTTGAATTTCCAGTAGTGATGGATAATAATTATGTCAGCATCACCCGTCGCTGTTATGGTCCTCAGTAGTGACGGGTTTAGCTGACATCATCTTTCATCTGTCATTACTGGCTTCAAGGGCCATTGACGTTAAAATCACTCGTCGCTACTATGACACATTGTCATTGTAGCTGTGGGTTAAATTAGGGCTGTTGCTACAGTAAAATAGACATATATAACTATTGTGACTTTTTGTAATAGTACAATTCGGCGCGGCCATACCCTGTCCCGAGCAGGAGTACGCGCTGCTGTTTCTGTACGTGCTGTCCGTGTACGGTGCTCATCACATCACGCGCGCATATGTAAATCTATGGCCAGGTGTGAGACACATAATACACATCGTCGCATCAGTTAATCGATGCATGCGTTTACGTGGCAGGAGTTGCATCTCTCGTTCTCTTGTATATAAATGCGCGCCAAAAGAGCTGATCAAACGCACGGGCCTCGTGTGCGTTGTTAATCTAGCCTTAACTTGCGCGGGCATCTTCATTCACATGCACGGGCAGAAGCAGCAGTTCATCTCTTCCGACCCAGTTGTCTGACACAGATCTGCTCTCTGGTCTTAATCATACTCAAACTGAAGGACAGATGAGCCGGCTTGTGCTGATCTTTGAAGCAGAGGTACGGCTCAAGAGACCGTACCAGAGGCCATCAATGGGAGGAGCAATGCCCTTTCTTCCAAAAATGGGAGCAATATGGCGTTTGTCCAATTGAACGTGATTTATCTGGACCGTCATACATTTCTCGATCTACATGTCGTGTCCTTGCACATCACGTTCCAGCCTGGGCCACGCCAGCTTTTAGCTATAGCTAAACTTTTCTTTCTGTCTGAAGAATGGTTCGGGCCGGCCGATTCCGTGTGTTATATCAGAGCGTCAACGTTTCTGCGCACTGACAGTTACCCCCGTTCCGGCAACACTCGTGCGCGGCGTCTCCATCATCCTATCTTCACAGACTGCATGCATGCTCTTAATCACGAGTATCGTTGTGCAGTCGTGCCGCGTGCGCCATTGACGCTGACGCCGAGTTAGCTACCGATCATCATCGGTCCGTCGAGAGACAGCCAGGTACAGAGGCTTAACTCGTCGACGTGGACGCCCACGCAACAAGCTAGAGCTAGCTGCGGAACCCCATGCGTGCTCGCGACGTTTCACTTGCAGCTGTAGGGATAGGGTCGCCACTGTCTTAATGACCAGTCAAACCACACACTTCCATGCGTTGTATAAGCCAAATCGCCGAGTACTGTATAATGCAGTAATTGCACCGCTAGCTGTTATTTGCGCTACTCTTGCATAATGCAGCGGCGGCGCGCCCATCTTTTCTCGTGTTCGTCAATGGAGTGCCAAGCAGCTAGCAACAGTGCGATCGACGACGATGGAGATGGAGATATGTGGTGGGGAGCTGTACCTTTCGCGGAACTGCAGCTCGATCAACATGCATGCCCTATCCGTCTCTCGCTCGTCCCAATCTGCCGTCCGAGCGAGCTTTGGCATGCATGATTCCAATCTAGAAAAAAAAATCCCGTCTCATTCAATTTTCTGTATCTAGTTAACTTGCTGCATGCTTGCGAGTTGAAATGCTATTACACATGCTTTGCTCACTAGTCTCAGTTACTTTATCAATTTTCTCTGTGTGTACTCTTTTGAAAACTTGTTACACACTAACATATACTATGCTCGATCATTAGCCAACCGGAAACATATATACAGACGGCTGAAACCGGGGGCAGCTGGGGATGTAAAAAATCTACCGATCGAATATGCTTATCTACAGCAAGTTCATTCGCTCTGGCCAACGTACAAGCATGTTCAATGCTAACGACGATATGATGTGGTGCCACCGTTATTATTAAGTCGTAGGCAGTACGAAATTCGCGTTACAGGAAAACGAACTACTAGTACTTTTGCTAGCTACAAATATGCTCCTTATAGTTTAATTAAGAGCATCCTGATGATGTAGGGTGTTGTTACAGCACGAAGCATCTCCCAAAAAGAGCAAATCAACAAACAAGCAGGCAGCGAAATAATCTGTACGCTAAGAGTACATGCACGGAACAAAATTTAATGCACCGGCCGGCATCTAGCTAGTCGGTGCACGCGCACACAGCCGATGGATCGGCCATCACGCATGCATGGGTGTGTATCATCAGGGTCAAGCGAGAGCAGCAGCAAGCAAGAACAGACAGTCAAACATGCACCGCCCTAATTCCCCGGCTCAAAACTCGATCCGAAAGATTCCTGCCACACCGATGCCAATTTTAAACCCCAAATCCACCGTCCTTAACCGCTGCTGCTAGCTGATGATCAGCAACCTGTTCTACGCGCAATCTTTGCATGAATGCTGGATCGTCGTCCCGGAGTGGATCTCTGTAGTATTACACAATAATGCAGAGTGATTGACATGTGGAACCGGAATCCATATGTCAGCCATGATGTAATACTATGCACAGTACTACAGACGATACTAGTCCCTTCTTGTATAAATCCTCTCGGAATCCAAGAAACTTCTTCGTGGTCGATCAGTGGGCGACACGGGCTGTACTTCACCAAGATATTTTTTTGGTTTATTCCAAGGGCAGGCTCAAACCTAAACTGACTAGCTACCTAGCTACACGTTGCAGTTTAAATTAAAAAGAGTAATTCAAGCAGCAGCAGCGCTTGTTTTTTCGCCGCGAATTCGAAAGATTCTCTCTTGGCTCGTTATTATTCTAATTAGTACGTGTGGGAGGTTGCAGGAACACAAGGTATCTCTCGATTGGGATAGTCAAACGAACGCATGTATGGCGGTCGAAATTTCGGTGCATGCAGCTCTGATCATTCATTGGTTGTAGCAATATGGCAGGCAGGGGCAATCAAATTTGATTCTACGTACTGCATGCACGCACAGCTTTGGCAAATCGATCGAGTCAGCTGATTAGGATCGGAAGTACAAACAAGTTCACTGCAGGTAAGACCACTGTATACACAAATTCTACCATTAGATTAATTGATACTGGCAGGTGCTGTATATATTTAGAAAATTACCGCAATTGCTGTACTAGTATATGTGCGTGTTATACTATCTAGAACCAATGCACCTAAATATATTAAGTTGTGGCTTGGTGCGTGGTGGTCTTGTTAATGTCAGGAACAACGATCTATATATTGATCTGCATACACTTCTAGGGGTCTTATACGTAGAGACCAAATCAAGTTCTTCGATCACTATATATGTGCGTTAACTTGGCTGCATTCTGAATCTTTAGCTACACATGACGTGGATTTCTCGGTTAGGTACGGTAAATGATGATGCAAGTCTAGTGGTGGTCTCTGTTCAAAACAAAAGATCTAGAGGCACACTATATATAAACTCCTTGTCCAAAGCAGGACCACCGTATGATATCCCATCACCAATCAAGCATATAGTTTACAGGAACGAGAGGGACCACCCTGTTCCCCACCAGAAAAAAAACTTTTGGTTGGTTAAAGAAGCAGCGGCACTAGCTAGCGCCATTAACAACCATTTCGGGGCAGTTTCCAAAGCGAAAAGCATCATCGTTAAGCGGTTAAGGACGATGCTTTATTTGCTTGAGGGGGAGATGATTTCGGACTAAACAACAACCCCTCTCCACCAGCAGCTAGCCCTAGGCCCCATGGCCAACCAAAAGAAGCAAGGCTCAGGAAAGGAGGAACAGGATGTAGTGGAGAGAGAGAGAGAGAGAGGGAGATGGAGAGATATGATTATCAGAGAGAGCGAGAGAGAGAGAGAGAGAGGGGCGAGTTAAAGCGTTGTGTTAGAGACAAGTGCCTCTATACTCCATGTTACATTGTTCCTCTCCAATGCATATCTTATTCGACAATGGCAGCGCGGGAAACAGTATTGTATGTGCCGAAGATGCTCCCCCGAGATCTCTAATGATAGCACCCTAATCATGGCAACGGCACACCGTACCTTGCTCTTAGTTTGATTTAATTTGTTTCGTTAGTGCAAATTGATCGTCCTGCTCTCTTGCTTTTCTAGACCATGGGTCGGGCACGCGGATGGGTAGGATCTGAACCCGGCGGTCAACTGGTTGTAAGGGTTCTTCCTCAGCTAGGGTGCAGTGTATACCGATTAAATCCACACACAACACACATATATATAGTTTTGTACTCACTTCATTCTTAAATTATTATTGTGATTATTTATTTTATTTAAAATATTAGTTTAAATATGTAAAATTATAAGTTATGTTTAAGTTTACAATAATTTTTTAAAAGATGAATAATCAAACGCTAACTAATAAAATTAACGGTGACAATAATTTAAGAATAGAGAGAGTATACTAGTTAATTATAGCTTGTAGCTTATTGGATCGGGTCCAGAGGCCATTTCCATTACCTGGTTAATCGACAGAGGAGTCGGTCCCAAATAAACCCGCGACCCGACGAATCTCTATGTGGGTCGGCCCGGCCTGTCTCGGGTCGGCCCGGCACGACTCCCATGGCTGCACCCACCCCAGCTGTTTGTACGCGCAAGAATGTGTGGCCTGGCTCGTACGTGCGTGCGCGCAAACATGTGTGTGTGTGTGTGGCCTCACACGGCCACACGTACGCCTTTCCTTCCCCTCCTTCCTCTCTCTATAAAACATCTCCAGACGCACAAACAAACGCACAAGTCACCTTGAGGAATCTACCTAGCAGCCAGAGTCCAGAGGTCGCAGCACAGCTCATCTTCTTCTTCGTCCACCGTTCGTTTGCGAGTCCCAACCACCGTTGCCGGCCGGAGAAGAGCTACTACTACTACGAATAAGGAGAAATGGAGGCTGCCACCGCCGCGGCGAGCTTCGTGGCCGACGACGACGTCGACAACCTGAAGGCGACCGAGCTGAGGCTTGGCCTTCCCGGGAGCGGGGAGGAGGAGCCGCAGACGAAGACCACGGCGGCGCTGCTGCCGACGCCGCCGTCCACGCCCAGGGGCAAGAAGCGCGACGGCGGAGGCCCCGAGGAGGCAGCCAAGTGAGTGCCGCCTGACCTCTCGCCATGCATGGACGGCTTGATTTCTTCTTCGATTGCCATGCATGGCACCCAACGGGAGATTCTGACACGGGAACTTTTGATGCGCAGGGCTCAGGTGGTGGGATGGCCGCCGGTGAGGTCGTACAGGAAGAGCTGCTTCCAGCAGCAGCAGCAGGCCAGCAGCAAGGCGGCGCCGGAGGATCACTCCGCCACCGCCGGAGCCCTGTTTGTGAAGGTGAGCATGGACGGCGCCCCGTACCTGAGGAAGGTGGACCTCAAGATGTACAAGGGCTACCGCGAGCTCAGGGAGGCCCTGGAGGCCATGTTCATCTGCTTCTCCGGCGGCGCCGGCGCCGACGCGCCGGCCGCAGTCAACCCGGCGGACTTCGCCGTCACCTACGAGGACAAGGACGGCGACCTCATGCTCGTCGGAGACGTGCCCTTCGAGTAAGTTCATTCACTCACCGTCTTGGATCTTCTAATTTATCCAGCTAGCTAGCAGATTAATTTAAGACGACCGATGCTCGAATGACTTCGCCGTCTCATATGGTGTTCTGGTTCTCGTGTCGCCGTGCAGCATGTTCACCAGCACCTGCAAGAGGCTGAGGATCATGAAGGGATCCGAGGCTCGAGGGCTCGGCCGGTCAGCGAAGAGCAACTGATCGATGAAGACGTACGATGGAACGCGCATCTGTCTCGTGCACCTTACGACGACCAAATTCTTTTCTTCTTTTGCGGGTTCTCCGATCCATCCAACGCATGCATGTTATCACCACCACCATCTCTCTCTCTCCTTGTCTATCTCTTGAGCACGGCAGCAAGGAGAGGAGAGACGAAAGGTTGTGGTCGGGACGAAGGAGAGCAACTTTGTTGTGCATCGAGGTACGACACGCATGCGTAGGTGGATGTGTGTTTGTGGCTTTTTTTTTATGATGATGAACTAGTAGGCCGGCCGGTGTCGTTAGCAGAGCACAAAAGGAGTGGAGGTTCGAGTTGACTCTCCATGCATGTGTGTCTGTTTGTACAAAGCAAAAGGTTGCTCTTTTTAAGTTATATCGATCAGTGGTTGCTGGTGTTGATCACTCCTGTAACGTACTGAAGGGAAGAATTGGGGGGGCTGTTCTTCCCTTACATCAGTTTTTGTCTCTCTCTATCCATATACCGTATGTTGTTTAATTCCTTTTGGTTGTGATGAAGTAGTGCGTTCCCCGTTTGATTGTGCGGGTGAATGGATGGACATAAGTTCCTCAGCTCTAGGTACCTCAAACTCAGGCTGCAGGCACAAAAAGGTCGTTCCTTTATTCCACTAATGTTGCTCAATTAACGGAAGAACCAAACCAAAACGCAGCACAAATACCACCACCGTACGTGCTAGCTCTGGAAGAACGCTGAAAGCATGTGCAGTACTGAATCATATTTACATGGTCGTAGCTAGCATGTTCAAAGGTTGGCCTTCAGATCCAGTTTAATTTGATCGTACTACATTAACCACCACCACACGCTCCCTCAACTTGCATGTCAAAAATGCAAGTTGCTAGGCAGTCATCAAAGACTTGCCCAGCCCAGGTGAGCAATCTGGCCTGGCCATCCATTGCTCCCTGTGCAGCATTGATTCAGATTACCAGTGGCCACACCACACATGCCCCTGTCCTGTCCTGTCCTGTGGTGCACATGAGCGCCGAGATCATGAGCAAGGAAGAAAAGGCATCCAATGCGTGCCGGCAGCATGGCCTTCTTCCAGTTCCAGCGCGGAGCAAGCCCTGTCCGGCCCAGCGGACGAATTGAAGAGCTGGAGAGCGTAGCGCCTGGAGAAGCCGCGCGCAGTAGGTGGATGGGTGCAGGGTCCCTGTCTTGCCATGCATGATGATGAGGTGGTTTGCCGGTAGGTTCAACAAGAGGGAGCATGGGAGCTGGGCTCTGGGCCTACTTACAGTATTTCCTAGCAGCGAGCGAGCTGCAAGAACAGAACAGGCTGGCTGGTTGCAGAGAGAGAGAGAGAGAGAGGCTTTCCGTTGTGATCAATCCAAGCTTGTCTGTTCCTTGTTGTTGCTGCTTGGGAACAAAAAGTAATCAGGATATGTGTAAACTACACTGCTCCAGCTAGGATGGCCACAGATGTGATTGTGACCTCGCTGTTTCTTGAGAAGTTGAGACGTCAGAGCTAGTCATCAGAACCATATCCAGAAGCTACTATCAAGTTGCCCTGCCCGAGGCCAACTTGAGAAACAAGGCACCCCTGCCTGTAGTCTGAAACTCTGCTAGCTGGATAGCACTGCCGGAACTCTTTGCAAGAACAAAAAAAAAAGGGTTGTCAGGCTGCTGCGGTCGTGCTTACATTGTTGTTTGCCACACATTTGCCCATTTCTAAAAAGAGACCACTCTGGTGGGCCTCGCCGGCTGGGCCCGGTAGGTAATGTGCGGATTCAACCTTTCCTTTTCGGCCTGCTAGAGTATTGATTGGGCTGTGTTTCAAAGGCGCATTCCATTTCACAACCCGGTACCATTTTCAGCTTCAATTGAGTTCTGTAACTTGTAGAATAGCCTGGCAAGCCAATTATCATCACTTCACCGATACTGTATATAGTAATCGGTGGTGGAGAGGTAGTGCGTGGAAAAATTTATCGAAGCAAACTTTATCTGCTACTAGTAACTTGCTTGGTGGACACATGCTTTTTTAGCTGATACTACACAGTAGTAACTGGTAACTTGCTTCCTGGACATGAAATTAAAACGAACAGTGCTCTCGTAAAGACTATATGTGCGCCTCGCAAAAAAGAGAGACTATATATACAAACAAAGAACTTTGGTGGATAAGGAATGGACCCCCATCACGCGACCGGTCCGTCATCTTCCTCGTCGACCTCTTCTTTCTTGTGACGGCAGCGTTGTCCTCCTCCTCCTTCCAGTGACCTGCTCCTCCTGGCGGCCTCTTCTCCTCCCAGAAAGCCTCTCCTTCTGCCTGCCGCCTACGACCCTGCCACCTCCCTGCTGCACCGCCACCCAACACCCCGTTGCCCCACCCTGATCGCCGGCAACGGTTGGACCTCATTGACCCAAACACAAATCAAACCCCCGCTCCCAATCCGAGCGACAGCCGGGGTCGCGCTACTGCAGTGTAAGTTTTTCGATAAGGAATCTGCAACAGCAGAAAGAACTTCCCCCAAGGACAGTGAGTGGCAACCCCAAGATCATATCAGGTAGGTGCATGCACCAACAGAACGGATAGGACCGAGGTGTCCGGTGACAAAATATCAGCCCCAACTATTCTGGTACAGCTTGCTGACTTGTGTAGCCTCCCGGCCAAGAGAATGATACGGGTGGGGCCCGTGCAAAAAAAAATCCACATTTCGTGGTCGGAAACGCCTCTCCCTCCGCCGCGCGCCTACTTGCCCTGCAAGTGGACAAACAGACGACGCGATTTTTTTCGTTGGCAACAGGAGGAATGAAGCGAACCGAACCAATTGATGTCGACACCGTACCGTGCCTGTCCGCAAGATTTTTTCAGCCTGGAATCTGAACCCTGCCCCGGAAAGGTGGATAGATTCGTGCATTCATCAGAGCTCTGCCGGATAAAAAAGATGCTGAATGTATTCTGGACTGGTGCGAGGCGTTGATTGAGGCACATACATAT
>VSTD030003842.1:0-10638 GCA_008808055.3 Sporobolus alterniflorus | reverse complement strand
CCGACCCATCGGCAGTGCCCCCATGGCTCCCGCCATCGACGTCTTTTTCAACCTCAGTGGTGGCCGCTGCCAATGCCTCACAGGGAGCCACTGTGGTAAACACTATCACTACTAGGCGTGCTGCAAGCAAGGCATTTTGCGAGGAAATTTTTTCAGATCCTTGCGATGCTAAGGACTCGAAGAAGACAACCATGAAGAAGATATCATCCAACATAACGGAAACAGAGTTTATTGACAAAACAAAAGTATTGGCGCCACAAGTAGAAGCAGGGAGCCCTATGTGTCTTCAGTCGGCGCTCAAACCGCTCAGCTACAAGCTTCGTAGTTTCCCGGACGCCGACCTGTGCAGCCTCCTAAACTTCCTCAACGGGTCCTTGCACCACTGACTCTAGGGAGACCTAGGGGTCTCGGTTGCGAAAGCACATCAGCACGTGCTCCGCAACTTCCTCCACTAGGATGCGACCCTCCACCTCCAGTCGACCACCCACGACATCTTCCAGCTCCGACATCTGCTGGATCCATCAGTAGCACCCCCAGGCAGCCCGCCATCGACGTCTTCTTCAACCTCGGTGGTGGCCATTGCTGGACCTGGTGGTAGCACCCCCTAGGGGCCCCACCATCGACACCTTCTTCAAACTCGGTGGTGGCCGCTGTCGGACCCACCAGCAGCGCCCCCAGGGGGACCGCCATCGGTGCCTTCTTCAAACACGGTGGTGGCCACTACAAGACCCACCCGCAGTGCCCTCAGGGGGGCCACCATCGACGTCTTCTTCAATCTCGGTGGTGCCCCTACCGGATCCACCGATAGTGCCCCCAGGGCTCCTGCCATCGACGTCTTCTTCAACCTCAGTGGTGGCTGCTACTTGACCCATCGACAGCGCCCCCCAGGGGTCCCACCATTGACGTCTTCTTTAACATCAGTGGTGGCCGCTCCCATACCCATCGGCAGTGCCCCCTAGGGGGGCCACCATAGACATCTTCTTTAACCTCGGTGGTGGCCATTGCTGGACCCGCCGGTAGCGCCCCCTAGGGGGGCCGCCATTGACGTCTTGCAACAAGTGGTAGTTGTTTCCAGTATCTACTGCCAATGCCTCTCAGGGGGCCACTGTAGTAAACACTATCACTACTGGGCGTGCTACAAGCAAGGCATTTCGTGAGGAAATTTTTTTGGATCCTTGCGATGCTAAGGACTCGAAGAAGACAACTGTGAAGAAGATATCATCCAACATAAAAAACATAGTTTATTTACAAAACAAAAGTATTGGCACCATAAGTAGAAGCAGGGAGCCCTATGTGTCTTCAGGCTAGCGCTCAAACTGCTCAGCTACAAGCTTCATAGTTTCCCGGACGTCGACCTGTGCAGCCTCCTAAACTTCCTCAGCGAGTCCTTGCACCACTGACTCTAGGGAGACATGGGGGTCTCGATTGCAGAAGCACATTAGCACTTGCTCTGCAACTTCCTCCACCAGGATGTGGCCCTCCACCTCTAGTCGGCCACCCACGACATCTTCCAGCTCTGACATTTTGATGCTAGCAAAATCAAGTAGCGAAAGCTCGGCGCTGACTTCTTGAGCTGGAACCCCGAACTGAAGGGGGATGAAGCCAAAGGGCACCAGTGCAGACTCGGTCTGGCCCAGGAAGTCCTAGACTATCTATGCCTCACCCGCACGGATAGCTCAGAGATCCTCTAGCCTTTTCTGAGCTGCAGCCAACTCCTGCATCTGCTGCTCGGCCAGCCGCTTGTCCCTGTTTGCCACCTCCGCAGTCCTGGTATCCAGGGCACTCTCCCTAACATCAACAGCAAGCTCACGGGCTAAGACAGAGGCATGGGCATCCTCAAAACCCTTATGCTTAGCTGTGAGAGTAGCCTTGCGGCTCTCCAGGTTGGATTCACGCGTCGCAAGGCCTGCAAGCTCACGCTCAAGCCTGAGGTCGTCCAGCTTCTCCTGCTCCTACAGCTTTTGTTCCAGCTCATCCATCGCCTGCTCCCGCTCTACAATGGCACGAACACGTGCAACAAGCTCCTCCTCCTGCTTGATGGTGCTGTTGGCTCAGGCCTCGGTTGAGGCATACAACTCCTTGGCGTCGGCTAGCATCTTTTGAGAGTTGAGGTCATGACTGTTGATGGCAGCTTGCAGCCTGTTCAGCAACTCCTCCCTCACGTCAAGGTGGTGTTGCCTGGCCTCCGCCCTTGCCTTCTCTATCGTTGTCCGCTCCTTGAGCATGGAAGCCCACAGCATCAAGCACCGCCGTTCATTGTTGATGCCTCCACGTCTAGTGCCTGGGTAAGTGCCCAGCAGGCCGTATCCATGGCCTTGTCTAGGGAGACATCCCCAGGAGACCTAATGGGATGTCCTAGGTTGACCCCAGACTCCTCAACGACGACATCATCGTCAGCCACTACGATGGAGGGAGACGCGCCCCTCAATGGGGCAGTCGAGGCAGTGAGATCACCAGCGGCCATCTCTCCCACCGTGACATTTGTGTCACCCTCTGGCGACACCTCAGGGGCCAAGGACCCATCACTGGCGACCACCTCTAGAGCCACAACACCCACTGCAACGGCTACACCGAAGACTAGGACCCTGTCGCCACCAACAGCCCCAACAGTCGGTCCCTTGGAACCATGAGCCTCAATGGTGTCCTAGGGTCCGCCAGCTTTGGATGCACCCACAATGCTTGACCCCTAGAAGGGGGCGACCTGCTAGAGGATGACACGCTATATGTCAGTAAAACAAAATCAAAATCATAGATGCAGTACAAGAAATGACAAATGAAGGTTTGCGCGACGTACTGAGGCTTCCAGGAGTCGAGAAATCGCCGCTTGGCCAGAGGTGTAGAGTCGCTAGGCGCAGCCGCTCTCTTGGCTCCCACCGACGGAGCCAAAGATGAGTCGGAGCCCGCAGTCACCGCATGGCCTGTGGCCTTCTTCATTGCTACTGCGTCTTCTGCGGCCTTTTTTGCCGCCACCGCCTCATTTGTGGCCTTCTTTACTGCCGCAGCATCGTCTGCAACCTTCTTCACTGCTGCCGCATCATCTGCAGCCTTCTTCACCACTGTTGCATCATCTGCAGCCTTCTTCACTGCTGTCACATCATCTGTGGCCTTCATCACCGCTGCCACCTCATCTGCGGCCTTCTTCACCGCCACCGCATCATTCATGACCTTCTTCACTGTCACCTCTTTCTCTGCAATGGCCCTTGTTACCACTATTGCGTCGTATGCAACCAAGCTGCCACCGGACCCCCGAGGCATCGTTGCCAGTGCCGCCATTGATGAGTCAGGCCACGGCGCAGTAGTCACCAGCAGGGGCCCACTGACCGCCGATTGGCCGCTACCGACCGCCCTCATCCCCCTTTGTAGTGGGACATCATCGTTAGATGATACCTCATCATCGCTGTGGACGACTCACAACACCTTCCTCTTGTTCTTGCTGGGGGTCAGAGTGGAGACAACACCACCCTGGCCACCCGCAACGCCTGTCCCAGGTATCTGTATGCCACGGGATTGTTCACCCCTCTAGATCGATGCGATGCCGATGTTGTCCATCGAATGCATCGCCACCAGCAGCAACATTCTCACGGCCTGGTCCATACAAAGTGGTTGGCATGACGTTGGTGGGGTGACGAAGTTGTGGGAAGATGGATCAGGACTCAGCTTCCCCATCACAAGCGCCAGCGCCTCCTCGCCTAGCACAGACGTGTCACTGCACTCCAACCGCGTGACGTCATTCACCCTGGTGTAGAGCCACGCCGAGCGGGTACACTCCTGAAGGGGCCCGATGCACTTTGACACATAGTCATTCAGCACCATCATGGATGTGAGCCTGCCCTCGGCTAGGATCTGGATCCTCCCCAGCACTGGGTAGAAAACTGGCTCCAGGCAGGGGTCCTGCTCCCAGTCGATGTGGGGGGGGCGTCAACGCAGCAGTCGTCAGCATCAACCGCTCGTGGACGTCTGTTTGCACCAGCACCCAATCCTCCCTCCAACGCTCCCACCTGCCGGGGCTGAGGGCGGCGATGTACTTGGAAGGACCCTTGGTCTGGTGCTGGAAGTAGTAGCCGTCGAGGCGAGGTGAGTGCTTGTTCACTGGGCACAGCATGTAGAAGCATCGAAAGAGACACATTGACGACCGCACCCCCATAAACATCTCACAGAAGTGGATGAAGATCGCCACCAGCGTGATGGAGTGCAGCGACAAATGTTGAAGCTGAAGCCCATAATACTCTAGCAGCATGAGGAAGAAGGAGGAGAGCGGTGGCACGAGCCTTAACAGGGCGTATGATGAGAAGTAGACAAAGTTACCAGGATGGGCAAGCGATAACATCCTGCGCTTCATCTTTGAATTGTACCCTGGGGACTGCCACCCGATCGCCTTCCTCAGCATCTTGAGGTCATTTTCAGACTGGTAGCGCAAGGGGGGAAGGTCAGATGCCATGACCGCAAGTGGTGGTGGATGGAGGTTGAGAAGAAGAGGCGGAGCGCTCGACAGCAAGAAACAGAAGGCAAGACAGATGGGCACGAGGGAAGTGTAGATCCGTTCTATGAATTATGTCCCCTTTATCTACTCCTGCAATGGGGAACCGACTTGCGTGACACTTGGTGTCCACAGTCCCCACACAGTCCACCCCAACACTGACAGGGGGGCTCAGGGCCTGCCCCTCAGTTAACATGAGTCAAATAATCGGTGAAACCAGCTTGGAGAGGCGTAGCGTCAAGCGCATCTCTCATGATGTAGTAACCAATCGTAGCCTTGGGAAACGTCAAGCAAGACATTACGGTATCCACGTCACGCACCTCAGTGCCTCCGCATCGATCAGATGTCGCCACGTGTCCGCTGGTGGAACCGCACCACCTTATCAAAGCCAACAAGTACAAATATCGTAAAAGCTGAGCAGGGGACAAGATATTGGCTCCACCTGTGGGTTTGTTGCCTTTCCTGAGGCGGGCCCGGGGGCCACTATCCGTACCCTGCAGACCAGGTACCCCTACGTACAAGACTTAAGTCGAGTCCCACAGCACCAGACCCCGCCTCCTGTCATGGGAGGGCTCTAGCATCACCACGTGTCCCGTGGTGCCAGACCCCGCCTCCCGGCATGGGAGGGCTCTAGCATCACCACGTGTCCCATGGCGCTAGACACCGTCTCCCGGCACGGGAGGGCTCTGGCGTCACCACGTGTCCCGTGATGCCAGACCCCACTCCCAACACGGAAGGGCTCTAGCGTTGCCACGTGCCGCGCAGCGTCAGGCCCCACCTCCCGGCACGGGAGGGCTTCAGCGTCACCACGTGCCCCGTGGCACCAGACCCGTCTCCCAGTGAGGGAGGGCTCTGGTGTCACCACGTGTCCCACGGCTCTAGACCCGCCTCCCGGCGCGGTAGAGCTCTAGCGTTGCCACGTGCCACATGGCTCTCGACGTGCTATGGGCCACAGGCAAAAGGGAAATACTCTGTCAGTCTACTTACTCAGTCGGGCCCACTTGCCTCCGAGGTGTGCCTATGCGTTCTCAAGACGCTTAACATCAGGCTCATCATGATCTCGCCAGGCACGCGGAGTAGGCAGCGCATTAAATGCATACAAGACAGTCATACATGACGTATGTGTAGCATTAAATGTGTACAAGACATTGACCCAACAGGACAACGATAGTACGGTGCAGGCCTGCTGGTCACACACAATGGGCATGCAATAGTGCAAGGTGACTCGACGACGCCGTGCAGCAAAGCTGCTACAGTGTCAGGTGACCTGTCAACCTGATGTCATACTGCGCATGGGCGTGACGTGGTAAAGCGACATGATATGGCATTCATCTGGTCGTCAACAACATCATTGGCTACTCCTATCTAGTGAGCCCCTACCATATAGGGATCCAACCACCCTGGGGCCACCTGTCGGGTCCTGGGTCACAATGTAACCGCAATAGCCTTGTGCTAAAGGTCGTGGTGGATGTTAGAATACTCAGGCCGAACCAAGGGCAACAAAAGGCACGATTGAGGTTTTTAGACTCTTTACAGCAATACATCACAAAATCTCCCGTGGATGTAGGGTGTTACGCTCCGGCGGTCCGAACCACGTAAATCCTCGTCTTCACTGTGTTCCTCCATAGCTAACATCCGAGACACCTAAGCCCACTCCAACAAATGAACCACAATAGGCTGCTCTAGTAGTGGTGCCAGTGAAAGTATCATAAAACCACTTCGATAAATGATGACAACAATTAAAATACGGAGGGAGTACAAAAAATGCTTCCTTACAGCTAAAATCAGTGTGAAATCAACATGACTAGTGAATCCATGTTACATGTGACTAATCTGTTATAAATCAAAAAGGCATGTGAGGAACGTGTACATGTGCTTATCACTTTTTTGCTTTGGACAATTTTTTGGATCTGGGAACCCAACCAACAGAATATTATTTATAACATTTGTTTTTTCTCTCGAACACGCATGAGAGTTACATATCATTATATTAAAAAGATTTAAAAAGGGTGGAGCCCATACAACAAACTTGTTGTATACAGATGACACTTTATGTTACATCACCTGCCATTGACACAAACCTAAATAGCGACCTATCCTGCTAGGGCAGCGGCCAGGCTAGGAGCCATACCATCAAAGACACATCGATTGCGATGCTTCCAGAGTGTCCAAGATCTCAAAATACCTAGTGAATTGAAGCCCTTTTTATCTATCCTGAGTGAGCTCATTCTTCTCTCTCTCCACCATTTCATTAAGGATGAGGAATCTGGTTGGGGAGAAAGCATCTGAAGATGGACCCACTGAAGGAGGGAGAACAAGAATTGTCTTGCAAAATTGCATGAAATCAGAAGATGGTCAATAGTTTCCTCTTCCTGTCACAAAAGAGACATTTTTAGGGATGATCCAATCCTTTTCTTGCAAGTTGATTGGTTGTCTAACATCTGTTTTGTGCCACAAACCAAACAAAGAATCAACATTTGGCTGGCACCCATGTCTTCCACACCCTTTCAAAAGGTTCAAATGCAGTTGACCCACAAAAGAATCCCGCATAGGCTGATTTCACCGAAATTGCCCATTGCTTTACAGTATTTGTTGACACGACGTAACAAAAGATCACCCAAATCTCCCTAGGCACCGGTCACATAGTACTAGAAAGACACCCGACTGCTACTACAACAGGAATTAACAAGCTAGAAACATGCAATCACCAAAGCCTATTCAAGACCCACCATAAGTTGCTCCTCATTCCTCAACTTTTCCTGAAGCACTCTCGCCTTCATTCTGAGCTTCCTCTTTATCAGTAGTCGTTGCTGCACCTTCAGTGATCATCATAGGAGCTGCAGGTCAAACTTTTGTCCTCAAGATCTTTCTCGATGTGTGCATCATTGTCTTCACCCCTTCATTGATCATAACGTGTGTGTCTTCTGAGTAAAATCCTGCCCAATAACATATGAATGTGTAGGCTAAGTAAATTACTTCCACTAGGGTCTTTGATTGGCCTTTTGTTATAAAAAAACAAGTTTTGTTTCTTGCTTTCCAAATTGTCCAACAAATGGCAGCTAGTACTAACATGAACACTTTCTCTCCACCCGGCAGAGCCTTCTTGACCAATGGCAGAATTGCTCATATGAATTTAGTCTATTATGTTCATGGAAACAAATAGCCACAATTCTCTAGATCATTTTAGCAATAGGAGAAGTAAACAAGATCTCCTTGCCACCTTCTCTTTATCATATTATACTTTGTTAGAATCCTATATAACTATATAAGTAAAACCCACTAAGGGTCATTAAATTTGAATTATCTCAACATGCATACATGCCACCTCAGCTTCACCCTTATCTTTTTACACATGGATCATTTAACATTTCTGTATTTACAAATAGAAAATCACAATTAGCTAAAATATATCTTTGTTTTCATTAAGATAGCCATTATTCAATTTCCCAGCTAATTTATACCATCGGTCCCACCCGATTGGAGGTAAGATAATTTTGAAATGAATAACCCACCCCTCATTTTTAACATCCCAAACTGAACTATTCTGGTTCAAGCATAGATCATAAAGTATGGGATAAATAGTACACAAGGGTTTATAATTTTGTTATGATTAAGGAAAATCGAAATATGATTTTTTTTATTTTTTGAACTAATATTTTGAATAAGATGAATGGTCAAACATAACATAAAAAGTCAATGACGACAATAATTTGAAAACGGAGGGAGTAATTGAGATTTTATACATGTCCCACTCACATTTTTTAATAATATAAAATGAATGTGTGGAACATTTTTGTTTGTAAAGTTAGAGCAATTAATTTATCATTGGAGCTGAATCATGTAAAACGGATGGAGTTTTCTGTCATTAAATTTATCATTTTTAAAGCTATTACATAAGAGTTCATAAATCTATCTAAAACTCAAATCAGATTTTTCTTGTTTTTGGATCTTTTCTTCTTCTTCATGTTTCCTCTGCATCATACTATCTTCAAAGAATAGCAGCAGCTAGCCAACTACAACAAGCAAAAGTGCAAGCTATCCTCTCGAAAGCTTGGGATTCCACAGTCCATTTTTGCTACCTTCTCTCCCTAAGGGGCAACCTGGTGCACGTAGCCCCCATTTGCGTAGGGTCTGACCATTTTGGGTCTTATGTACAATACTTATGTTGGAATTAAAGAAAGGAGATAGATGAGGCGGACTAACCGTCCCTGACTACACCACTAATCAAAGATACCCTAGAGCACTTGTGAAGCTAGATTGAATCTCAGGTTTACTTTATGTAGAATAGTTGATAGTAGGATTATGAGCCATTAGCATGAGGTGGTGCAAATTGCTAGTAGTGTACAATTTGTAGAGGAGGAGGATGCCATTATATGGTAATTCAACTCCTCGGTAAATACTTAGTGCAATCTCTCTAAGCGGTGATCAATGACAAGGGAGTAAAACAAATTCATACTCTGAGTCATGTGGAAGATCTCAGTTCCACATAAACTTCATATTTTTCTTTGGCTCTTGGCTAATAACAAAAACTTGACTAAAGATAATCTAGCAAAGAGAAGAAAGCTCAAGTATGGATCATGCCTCTTCTGTACTGAGTCTGAGTCAGTCACTCACTTGTTCTTTGAGTGTTGTGTGGCACAAGCCTTTTGGAGAATTAGTTATGAGATTATTGGTAGAAACTTGAGTGCTGATTTTGAATCGGTGGCCAAATTCCGGTTGAGTGAAAGGAAGTTTAAAAGTCTGAATGTTTTCACATCTACTGTGTTGTGGACCTTATGAAAAACAAGAAATGACATGTGTTTTCAGGGTTTGCAGTGGACATGTATGAAGATGGTGTTTGGAAGATGTGCAAGAATGCTAAGATTACTAGAAAAGCCAGAAGATGTTGCAAGGCTGGAAACATGGGCAGAGGAACTGGAGAAAACAAACTCTAAGACTGACAAGTTTAACCTGGGTGCAACCACAACAACAACGAAGAGCTTCTGTTTAAGATCTTTGGGCCCTGATCACATGCTTGATGCTGAATATGCGCCTAATAATGTAACTTAGCTGATTGTTGCTAATGCTTAGGTGTAAGGACTGATGTCCTGATGGAGTGAAATCGTCGATCATATACTCTGATTGTGCTTTTTTATTAAAGCAGGGGAAACCTTTTATTGAAAAAAGTTAAGACTTAATCTGAGAGTGGTGCACCATGATGACTTAGAGTGGTGATTGATGATGTTTCATGATAATTTATAAGGCAATTATCACTAAAATTTCAATTCATCATGGTACCGGTGCACTAGGGTAGTTGTTCGTTATACCTAGCATCATCACTGCTTTGGAGGATAGTCGTCAGTTGCTGAGCTTGAAGAGATCAAAATAAAGCCACAGACGAGTTATCACATTTAGTATTGAGTCTTCATCGGAGTTACGTCTCCTTTTGCTTTGTTCAAGTCCTAGGTGTGTGCGACCCTTTATTCATCGAGAGAGGCTTAGAGCATCTTTGAAGATCCCATAAAACTAACCCCTAAAATACGTTCAAAACATTTTTCTTCTTCTCTAATAGTTTTCCTTAAAGTGAATCTAAAATATTTATAATTGCGTGTAACATAAGTATTTGGGGTTATAATAGTATTGCTTCTTTTGCAAAGAGTAGAATTGGAAACATCAAAACTTACTTCATTTCTAGATAGAAATGAGGTGAGTTTAGGAAAAAAAAAATAAAGATGGTGATGGTTTAAGGATAATTTTTTACTGACTAGACACCAAAACATGTTTTAACGGGAGTTTTAATTCAACTTTTGATGATGCTCCTAGCCCTTATTCCAAACTACTAAGGATAGTAGTTAGCTAGCTAATGTCTAGCACCCGTGTCCACGAATATAACCACTTATGGCTTCTGATCAAAGTCAATCTTTGTACACATATAACAAGTCACTTATTATGAAAGTTGGTTTTATGATGAATATAATAACATCATTTATATTTCAATAAATATTTAAAAATTAGTTGTTAGTGGTTAAAATGGAAACTATTTAACTTTGACTAAACCAGAAATGATTATATTCGTGGACTGAGGTAGTAATCATCTATACTTATATTTGTGTGACCCACTAAAGGGATTTCTCTTGATATGTAGCTATGTCACATCATAAACCAATCAACACATATCACAC
>VSTD030003841.1:0-10638 GCA_008808055.3 Sporobolus alterniflorus | reverse complement strand
GGCGTGACCCTGGCTCAGAAGATAGTTGCGAGTTCGGTTTTTCCAGTAACCGAAATCCTCGCCATTGAAGACCACAACCTTAACAGCACCTTTCTCCATGTCGCCTTTAGGTCACAAAGCCTATTAAAGTCAACTGATGACCAAACCGGCTTTGATACCAATTGAAGGATCGGAGAAAGCAACCAGAGGGGGGGTAAATGGGAGCCAATCAAAATTCCTCGCAGGAACTTGGCCAATATTCCAAAATCGACCCAACGCTCCTCTCTACTAACTTGGTCAAGACTGCTTAGCTATAGGCAAGCTATTGGCCCTCGGAACCGGGCTAGGAACCGCAGAGGAAACACAGAACGGTACTAACAAGACCACGAGCGAGATCGACGATAAAAATCGGATCGAAGAAAAGTTTATATCCTCACAGGCATTACATCAAACACCTGGCGGGCGTGTTCGGAAAACCACCGCGGGAGAGCAATCTAAACCATGAAACCTTGAGTCTTTCGATCCGGCGACTCAAGAACTATACCGGAATGAGTTCCTGCAACAATCCATACAATCGAACCAAGGCAAATGGATGAATCGATGCATTACAGTAGCAAGGACACACAGCAAAGGAGAACCAAGCTGTGCCTGGCGAGGCGCTCAGCGACTCTGCAGCTGCCGCACTGAGATTAGCAGCCAAAAACAGGATGAGTCACCAGGACTTGGAACGAGACCGAGTGACACACAATCGAATGAACCACTAGAGCACGATCGGGCAGCTCTGCCTCCCAAGAGCGGAGCGATACGAGGACCTGCCAGCCGAGAAAACCAATGTGCATGAGAACTAGGAGCTCCAAAGGCTCGGTGGAAAAATCAGCTCGGACAAGTGAATTGGAGCAGATGAGCAGGCCGACCAGCGCTAGCAAAAACTCGATGCACAAAGAAATCAGTGCAGGAAACACGCGCCGATGAACCGAGGCGGAGACCAGGCGGGGAAAGGGAAGCCGGACCGAGGCCCTTCACCGTGGAGCCGAAACAGCGAGGCCAATGACCAGGTGCCGCCCGAAGACACCGAAGCCGGACTGGTAGAAATAGGAAACTGGCTAAGCGGTAGAGAGACTGAGATCCACCGAAGAGACAAGCTGAGACTGAGAACACAACAGAAATCAAAAATGGATCTTGAACATAAGAACGAGCAGCATGAGACAAATCCAAAAATAGAATTTTCCATTGGACTCCAACGAGATTCTTATAACCACGGAGGTCACCACCCTCCCTCCCTCATTTGATTGGAACAAAAACTAAATCTTATTCTTGGCTCACTACTAAACTAGAGATGCAAAATAAAATTTGGGAAGTGGCAAGGAGCCCCAACCCTCTAGGGTCCTATATATAGGCCCAAGCAAAAGGCTAAATGACTACTACACCCCTAGGGCCTAATAGAAAGAAAATGGCAAAGCAAGGGTAGCAGGGTTCGACACAGCCCATCACATCGACCCGTCCATCTTCAGCTTGCATCCGATGCAACCTCCACGATGGTGCCACGTGCACCACCCGTTGTCGCGCCTCTACCAGTCTTCAGGTCAGACTGGGAAACCCTAGCCAGACTTGCTTCCATGCCAAGCAAGCTGCTAGATCTCGACGCATGTCCCGCACCAACATCCCTCCGTCGGTTTTGTTAAGCAACCGGCAAACCGAAGCCTGCTTGGTTTTGAGGCCTAAACCAAGAAACCGTCACGGTGATTTTGAGGCCCAAATCACCAAACCAGAGGTGCCGGTTTTGAGGCCCAAACTGGGAAACCCTCCAAAACCTTGGTTTTGAGGCTCAACCAAGAAACCCACCATCGGTTTTGAGGCTAAACCGGGAGAAACCGTCACCACCAGTTTTGAGGCCAAACTGGAGAAAACCGTCGCAGCAGGTTTTGAGGCTAAACCGCTAGAAACTGTTCGATTGGTTTTGGGGCCAAACCACTCACAAACCATCACCACTGGTTTTGAGACCAAACCAGCGAAAACTGTTGCAGCAGCTTTTGAGGCCAAACCGCTAGAAACCGTCGCCACTGGTTTTGAGGCCAAACCAGCAAAAACCATCCGAGTGGTTTTGAGGCCAAACCACTCACAAACCATCGACCATAGTTTTGAGGCTCAACCAAGAAACCCACGCTCCTAGTCTCCACGTGCCAGGTGCAGACCGCACACGGCGCCACCCGACCTCTCGACCGTCCGGCCACCGAGTACCTGAGCTGTGTGAGCATCCCCGGTCCTCTGCACCAGGTCTCCTACTCCTGCCACAGTTCTCATCACTGCATGCCATGCCACACCTGCCACTTGCACACCATGAGACAAGCAAATAGGATTCTCCAAATGAACCAAAGGTAAAAGAAAAACAAAACAAAACAATCTCAAATTCGAATTGAAACCTCGCCAAGTCAATGACTCATCACAATCAAACCAAGGAATGTACCACTTGGTTTCTCACTTCTCAAGGAAAGGGTGTCATGTCGCCCTCGTCGGGGACCTCATCGACTTCCATGCCTCAGTGAGGGACCCAAGGCCATGAAATTCTTCATCATTCCATTGTCCATGAGCTTGTGCTTGAAGGGGTAGGCATGGTTCAGGCAAGTCTCCTCATGGAGCTTCTTGAAGTTGTCCATGGGTGGCCACACCTGACTCTTGTCGCTACCTATGACAGCCGCAGTGCGCACCATGCTGGAGCTGGCTGCTTGCTTGTTGTTGTTGCCATCGTTGCCAGCCGCAGTTACGGTCTCCTGACGACGCTGATTCGCCTCTTCGTGCCACCCTCCTCGGCCTCCTGGATGACAACATCAGGCAACACTTCCCTGTTGCTGCTTGGGCTAGGTAAAGTTGGGCCGCCTCGCTGCCGATGACATACAAGGTAGCAACACTGCGCAGCTCCTTAGTGGTGTTCTTGACGGTGTCGGCCAATGCCTGAAAAGGTCATAACAGCGGCATGTCATGTGTGTCGCTTGTAGGCACCTCAACCACTAGCCCCCCATGGTCACAGCTAGGCTTGCCACAGGCAGGTTCCGCACACCGCTCAGGTTGCGCACCCACCTGACGGGCCCTTTAGCGCATCGAGGGCTCAACATGTGGGCCTTGTTGCCACAACGAAGCTTGGGGGAGAAGTCAGTCGGTGAAGGTGGAGCTGTCCTTGTCACAGATGGTGACTTGTCGGGACTCTGCCAGCCGGTCCTGGCCCGAACCAGGCTAGGAGAGGAGTCAGAGCAGCGCTAGCGGGAGCACTCCGCCAGTTGCATGGCGGCAATGGCGTGAATCTCCATGACTTGGCGGTATAGCTTGTCCACCCCGTCAGCGGCTGACGGAGGTGAAGCGCGCAGGGCCTTGGCCACAGCAGCATCAGCCTGGCCCCACCCACGGCTAGGGGTGGAGATCACTCCCTTGGACCGACCTCGGGCGGGGGTGTAGTCTATCATCAGGATCCTCTCCTCCTCGAGTGGCGGCTCGTGCCACGGCGGCTCGCACGGGCAGGCCACAACCACCGCTTGCCCGCCAGCTAGCTCATTCCTTCATTGTGCTACCTCCTGCTCGGTGCTAGGTGGTTGAGCTCGGGCTGTCACTTGAGGGGGAGGTCGGTGTTCGGCCGCGGCGTCGCTTGCCACGGCGGAATAGTTGTCATAGCTTGAGCAGTTGGAGTGCTCTTCGGCCATGATATGGTTGTGGTGGAGCAGGCGCAACCCCCATGTCGTGCCTCTTAGGAGAGGGAGGTCAATCCTTCCTTCTCTGTCTGAAGCCATGTGGAACTACTCGGCGGAGTCCCCCATCATGGCCCGTAGCGGGTACGGTGGCCCATCGCGTGCTGAGCCCATGACAATGGCGTCTGAACCGTCCCCCATGGGGGAGAGGCTCAGGCCACCAAAGTGGTAAGAGATGAACTCAAGACTCCCAAAGCGAATGGTTTTGCCAAGGGAGAATCCACCGCATGTAGGCGTTCACCGTCTGCGGTGACGGAGAGCGCTGATGATGGAACCATCGAAACGTCTAGAGTAAAAGCACGCTACAAATCCCCATACCAGGTGCGCCAACTGTCGATGTTTTTTGCACCGGCAAGATACAATGTGGTCAAGATCACCTGTTCCAGTTTTGAGATGGTCTTGTGAACTATAGAGCACACTATGATCTATCCTGGTTCAGGCCCCTCCTTGGAGGTAATAGCCCTACGTCATGCAGTTTGATATTGAAGATGAATAGATGTTACAATGGGGTGAGAAGCGAGCTCGAGAAGTTCACGCCGTGAAGGGTGAAATGATCTCGTACCCCCTACATGAAGGGTAGGGAGCTTTTATAGGCCGTCACAGCGGTCGGATAACTATGAGCTAATTATTTTTATATCCAGGAGGAGATTTACATGACCAGTGAGGCCCAGACTTGAGATGGTCGCTTCGTAGAGGTCGGTTAGGGATTTCATATCCTTCTTTTTGCCCCCAGGTGTTATTTTTGGCTCTGGGCATTCTTGGCAATGAGGTGGACGGCGTCTGGGACAATTCTTGGAGAGGTTGCTTCACGGTGCAGTTTTACTTGGCGGCTAAGACTTCCCACGTGGGGGTCGATGTGGATGGGCTAGGCTACCCTCTACACCGGCCTACGGTCAATAGCTACCAGACAAGGGGACATGGCCTATCTACCAGACGGTGTCTTGTCTTGTCGCTGCAATGTGTGGTGGTGACTTTTAGGGGATGTGAGGCTCCCTGGGCGAAGGTATTTGATGGAGAGTTCACCGCTTCTGCACTTGCACTATTGAATCTTACATATTGTAAATCGTTTCTCCCATGTGATACTTATCCCATGGTAGAGTTATCATGACATTTAGGCGTGTATTCCTAGTCTAGCTATGTCATGCGATGATGGAATTGATTCCACACTCGAGTACATATTGTCAGATGCGCATGGGTTCCTACGGCTACATCCCTTTGTGCCAGGCGCCTAAGGCTGCCACATGCGATGCTTATCCGTTGTGGGAAGCCCTCGGGCACGTTTGACTGAGGGCCCGGTTCTCTGCCCTGGGTCAATGAGAGAGGCGGGAGGGGCAGACAGGTGGTGAAATCCCATCTACCCGCGCTAATCATAGGGTGGAGAAGTGATGGCGTGGATCATTCCTAGGATTAGTTCTTTTTAGGATGGTGGCCCCTCCTCTTAAGCCTGGAGTGGTTACTCATATCTGAGAGTCGCTATGATTTGAATCGATGCACACCCTGCGTAGGAAACTAGATCTACATGCCATACGCATCCCATGCTCAGTCCACGTATGACCCTCAACCATACGTATTTCACATAGTTTGTGTACAACAACCTTTTGCGCTGGCTCAACTCTTGGAGCTATAGTATCCGTCCAACACTGTTGAACCAAAGCAAAATGTTGCTATACATGGACTGCATGAGATACATATGGTCAAGGGTCATACGTGGACTGAGCATGTGATGCGCATGTAGATCAGGTTTCCTCTACAGGGTGTGCATCGATTCAAATCATAGTGTTTCTTAGATATGAGTAACTACTTGTCTTGTGGTCATCAACACATAGATAAGAAGTGGAATGTTGGTTATTAATGGATTATGACATTGATTTACTATAATACTTGTATTGCTACTCTTGATTGGCTTAGTTTAGGATGACAAGCTTAAAGTTTAAATTAACTTTGACTAGATGCTAAAACTTGAAAGTAAGGACATAATCGTAGTGCGAGTTTGTGTTTAGAGATAGAGCTCATCCTATAAGCTTGCATAGTAGGAGTCATCTATTTATAACCACATTGACGGGTAAGTCTTACTGAGCTTTTGTTGATCAGGCTTTGACTTGTTGTTATTTTGTGTAGGTGGTCTCTCTCTCCTCTCCAGTGTGAGCTGTTTCTGAGGGCATCATCTTTAGGCAAAGATAATGGTCCTTGTATCATTGAGTGTTGGTACCTCATTTTGCTTTCACTTTCAAAACTTTGAAAACTTTATTTACTTAATTACTCTAATGTAACTCAAGAATCTATTATAATAACATTTTATTTGGGCTTGTATCATATATGATGCATATTATGCATTATTATTTTGGTAAGGACACTCTATAATGATCGCCTTGTCAAGGGTTGGAACGTCACAATGTGGGATCATGCTTGTTTTCTGAATATCTTCAATCATCTTAACCTTTTTATGATGTTTGAAGCTTATACATTGAAACAGTTGTGCTATAAGCTGCCTTTTGAAGTTGATTTTTTGGTATGATGCGGAAACATAAGAAACGAGAAGCGATGTGAAGTAGAAATAGGTACAAAATCGAGCTAACAATTCTGAATCCCATAGATTCAACAGGCACTCCGTTGGATGTACAGCTGGCCAACGAGGCATGTTGGGGTACATCAGGTTATTTTAATTGGGTCACCCAAAGGCACGACCCATTGTTCTCACACAAAATAAACAAGATCCAGAAGCTCTTGCTTGAAACTGCAGAAACTGGATGATCTAGTTTCAGAAACCGGACACTCTGGTTTTGTCGAGACCGGCGATAGTCAGGGGCGTCGTCGAGCAACGACGAGGAGCTCCTCCTCCAGCCAAGTGATGATTGGACGGTGGAGAGGTGTGAACCATGACATCTCTGAAGGTTGTGGCGGCGGTAGCTAAGAGATCTAATTGAAGAAAAAACAAAAAGAATAGAAACACTAGGGCAAAAGTATGAAAAGTAGAATTTCAATTGATTGTGTTGATGATGGATTGCAATCGGCCGTGACCTATGTTTATATAGGCAGGAGGACATAGCTCTTTGAGTCGAATATGACCAATTCTTTCCTAGACAAATGAAATCTCAAACCCTACTCAAACTCTATCTGTTCTGGGAAAACCGGATAGTCTGGTTTGGCAAATTGGATGGTCCGGTTTTTATGATTTTGACTTCTTACTTGATTTTATTCTATCTTGGTCCATTGATGCCTTTTAGTCCCTTTTCTTGCTTCAAAACACCTTGGATCTTCAAATCTTTAAGTTTAACTCTTTCCTCGGCTTCGCTCTGAAACTGCCAAAATTGGATGCTCCAGAATGGAAAACCGGATAGTCTGAATTTTCCAGACTTATCAAATTTGGTCATCAACACATGCCCCCCTGCCTTTTAGTTAAGCTTGCGTATTAAAAAGGCATTTTATACCAAATTTGACATCAGGACGATGTTCATGGTGTTTTATCGACCATTTTTTGTGCTAAGCATGATAATACTATTATCGGTCGTTTTCTAACTCTAGCATCTTGCCAAATGCTAGCATAGCACATTTTCAAGTACTTCCCGTTAAGTTCCCTTGGCAACGAGGTCCCTTGTACATTCTGGACCATATAAGAATTTTTTGGAATTATTTCCTCGATTATATACGGTCCTTCCCAATTTGGATACCACTTCCCAAACTTGTTACTTCTAGACCCAATAGGCAAAACCATCTTCCAAACAAGATCTCTAATCTGAAATGATTTTTTCTTGACTCTCTTATTGTAGGCTTTGGCTACCCTCAACTTATCCCTCTCGATCTCGCCTAACGCCTTTATTCTCTCATCCGACACTTCGTCTAGCCTATCAAATATTAAATTATGATAATCTACAGCTGACAACTCATTTTGTCGAGCTATTCGCAAAGCATCCAAATTTACCTCCATGGGTAAAATGGCTTCTTGTCCGTAAACTAA
This sequence comes from Sporobolus alterniflorus, assembly GCA_008808055.3. Lineage (NCBI taxonomy): Eukaryota > Viridiplantae > Streptophyta > Magnoliopsida > Poales > Poaceae > Sporobolus > Sporobolus alterniflorus. The sequence continues at coordinate 2,970 of VSTD030003841.1, read as the reverse complement.
CTCAGAAGGTGTTACCTTTGTAGCGCTATGTTTGGAGATACGATGTGTTCATAATGCATCCGACAAGACTTCATACCACCTCTTGGGATTCTCCTCAATCTTCTTCCTAATTAGCTTGATTAAAGTCTTATTACTAGACTCGGCCTAACCATTAGCCTGAGCGTAGTATGGTGAAGAACTAAGGAGTTTGATCTTAAGAGACTCGGCAAATTTATGGACTTGATGAGACATGAACGACGAACCTTTATCCGTGATTAATGTTTGCGGTATGTCAAATCTATGAATGATATGTTCTGAAATAAAGTTGATTACCTCTTTATGCATCATATTTTTCAACGGGATAGCTTCCGTCCACTTTGTAAGTAATCCATAGCAACCAACACAAATCGATGGCCTTTAGATGAAGAAGGATGAATTTGGCCAATGAAGTCTAAAGCTCAACCGTGAAATGGCCACGGTTTGATTATGGGATGCAACATAGCTGCAGAGGTCAATTGCACATCTCTAAACTTTTGGCACGATTCGCAACCTTTGTAGTACCTAAAATAATCATTAAGCATAGTCGGCCAATAGAACCTGGTACGACGAAGCAATCATTTCATCTTGTGCGCTGATTGATGAGTACCACAAATATCTTCATGAACCTCCCCCATTGCTATTTGAGATTGATCCGAACCCAAGCATTTAAGAAATAATCCATCTATAGTTCAGCGATAAAGAGTATTATCAAGTATGACATATTTCAAAGCTTGTCACTGAACTTTCCTATCAGCAATATGACCAGGGTTCTCTAAATAATATACCAGGGGTGTCCCCCAATCATCAGGATCGACCGTCATTATTTTGCTTGAATCATCTATAATCCTGGAAATTTTGAACTCTCAGTTTCAGAAATCAGACCATCTGGTTTTGCTGAACTCGGTTCAGTAGAACAGATTGTTGCTCTGTGCATCGACCAAAACCGGACTGTCTGGTTTACCAAATAGGAACATCTAGTTTTTCTAAAAAAACGAACCTTCCTCGATTCGATCAGAAGCCTAATGCTTGTTGCGCCAAATCATTCATCATTGTATTTTCATCCCTAGAAATATGCTGCACAGTAAAATCAGTGAAAAGAGTAATAATTTCTAAGCATTTGTCAAGATAGGCATTTAATGACCCGTCGAAGCATTGAAACACGCTGGCAACTTGTTGCATGACTAACAACAAATCCCTGAATGCCTCAACATATTTGAGGCCCATGGAAGTAAGAATTTGCAAACCTAATAGGATAGCTTCATATTCGGCTTGATTGTTGGTGCAATAGTACACTAAACGAACCGAATGCTCAAAAATAGCTCCTCTAGGTGAAATTAAGACAATCTCTACACCTTGACCCTCTCTACATACCGAACCACCAAAGAATAACTTTCATGGATGAATTGATACTAAATTACATGATTAATTGTTGTTTTGATCAATACTATGTTCAACAATGAAATCCGCTACAACTTGGCCTTTCATAGATTTGAATGGTTCATAAGCCAAATCATATTCTATCAAAGCATAAGCCCACTTTTCTATCCTCCCACTTAGAATCGGTTGCTGCAACATATGTCTAATTATATAGGCTTGACACACAACTACGCAAGTGCTAGATAACAAATAATGCCGTAATTTGGAACAAGCATAGAACAAAGACAAACACAACTTTTCAATGAAAAGTACCTTGTTTCAGTGTCGATGAGAAGTTGGATCAAGTATGTGATGATGTGTTCCTTGCCCTTCGTTATTTATACCAAAACAGCCCCAACAACGACATCCTTGGAAGCGATGTATAGCTGAAACGGGATTTCAACCATAGGTGCTTTCATCATCGGTGAGGAAGACAAATATCTTTTAATCTCCTCAAAGGCGCATTGCTGATCTACCCCCCAATTGAACTCGGCTTCATTCTTCAATCGGAGTATAGGAGCAAATGAACTAATCTTCCCCGACAAGTTAGAAATAAATTGCCTCAAGTAATTCAATTTTTCTAGAAACTTTTGCATGTCATTCTTACATTGTGGTGGCTGCACTTTATTGATGGACTCTATCCTTGTAGGATCTATTTCTATACCATGTTCATGAATAATAAATCCTAAGAACTTACTAGTCGACACACCGAACGCACATTTTAGCGGATTCATTTTTAACCCATACCGACGCATCCTCTCAAGAGTTAAGTGTAAATCGGCTAAATGACTATCCATGCTATCCGATTTAACTATGACATCATCAACGTAAACTTCTAGTATAATTCCTAGCAAGTCATGAAAGATCAATTTCATAGCCCTTTGATATGTTGCACCAGCATTTTTCAAATCAAAAGTCATGATAACCCACTCAAATAAATCGATAAAACCAGGACAACAAAAAGCCATTTTGTGCATACCCTCTTCGGCCATAAAGATTTGATTATAACCAGCATTACCATCTAAAAAGCTAATTACTTGATGTCTAGAAGCATTATTAATAAGCATATCGGCTATAGGCATAGGATATTCATCTTTAGGAGTTGCTTTATTTAAATTATGAAAATCTATACAAACCTGAATTTCGCTGGTATTCTTCTTTTCCACGGGTATGATGTTGGAAACTCACTCCGTATATCGGCAAGGTCGAATGAATCCTGTGTCGAGTAGTCGTTCCACCTTCTCCTTAACCCGATCATGAATAATCGTATTATACCTTCAAGTGGGCTTCTTGTAAGGCCTAAAACCAGATTTGATAAGGAGCCGATGTTCTACTAACTCTCAGCTAAGATCAGGCATTTCACAGTAATTCCAGGTGAAACAATCAACATAATCTCTAAGCAACTTTATTATAGCATCCTTGTGCTCTAAAGATATGTTCTTGTTTATAAATGCTAGCCTTGGGGTAATCCCATCTCCTATATCTATCTCCTCTAAAGGGTCGGCCGACGAGAAACCTTGTCCTAATTTTTCTTCT
>VSTD030003840.1:0-10638 GCA_008808055.3 Sporobolus alterniflorus | reverse complement strand
TTGGTCACCTTGGATAAGTCTTGCTGAGCGTAGTCGCTCAAGCTTTGCTCTTGTTGTCTTCTGTGTGCAGGTGAGGAGCTGCTTCCTCTTGCTGATGATGCCGATGAGGGCTGTCAGTGGGAAGTCCAAATCGATGAGGGTTGGACTCCGTACTGGGATCCTCGGACTTATAGTGCCGATGGATGGCATTCTCTTTTAGGGCAAAGAGAATGTTCTGACAGTTGAGAGAAATCGCTTTTGAAAACTCTGATTTATCTCCTGAAGCATAATTTTGGCTTCAAACCTCTTCTATATAATTAATACGTGAACTAAATTTGTAATACCTTTTACACAAACTTCAATATACGGGATTGTACATATGTCTGCTAATTGTGTTCTTGCTGCACCAAGAATCGCTCAAGTTGATCCTGGCGATGAACCCCTCCCCGAGGTGGTTCTGTCACAAACATCTCGGGATACAACAACTGTATCTAAAATGGGTCCCATGATTGTCATGGGCCTGCCAAAGCTCAGGGGTCTAAGTCAAAACCCTCCAACTGGGTCAGCACAGCCCAGAGCAAAAAGAGTGAGGGACAAGGTGACACAAAGGGTGGCCAGCAGCTAACACTACCCAGGACCCCACCGAGGGGACCTGACATCCTCAAGCTTTATATTTGAGTCCCGAGCAGTAGGTTTCCATCGTGTCCCCCCTGGGTGGGCTGGCACATAGCCGTCTGGGTTCTACCAATAGGGACAACCCAGAGACGATTCATGAAACCAACAGGTCCCGATTTGTATCGGGGGGCATCTGCCTCTATCTTATCCTATGGAGAGGTACATTTGCCTATACTGGCTCTCACCTGCCTACGGTGACTCATGCTCTGCTCAAATCCTCACTTAACACCATGGTGCCAAATCTCAGACCGTTACCTAGCTCGGGAACGCAAGAACCACACCAACTAGAAAAGTACCCGATCCGTTCCGCCTCACCGGGTTATCGAAACACCCGAGGATGGGGTTCATACGCACGTCACAGACCATCTGACAACCTAGACGGATCTGAGGGCTCCATGAGCCATTAGCTAAAGTCAAAATAGTACATATGAAACCTAGCCTCCGCCTGAGTTTTAGCTCATCCGCAGCCTTGGGGGCTACACGGTGGGTACCACCACAGGATTCTGAGCCACGACCATGGAGGCTCTAGCCCCATATCCTCACCACCGAATCTCGTGGTGGTACCTGTAGTGACATATGAGTACCTATTTTGTCTCCCATCGAGTGAATGACCCCGACCACCCACTCGACGGAAGGCTCGGGGGCTACTGTTGTGGTCATTTACCCTGGGTACCACAGGCTGCTAGTTATGGCCCAACAAATCTAGATATGACACTATTCCCTTTAGCAGCAAATGTCTGGGGAACCAAGTACCCCGTACCAGATATGGTCCCACCGCTCCTGCCTAAAGGAGATGGATGACCCACTTAAAACAATCTAAACCCAGGAATGGTCAGTGCCAGTCCTCTTACCCCCTCAATGGTCATGGACGGGCAGGATTCCACCACCTGTTAGCCTGATCTAACTCCTCCATGAGCCCCAAGCCCACACAGCCGAGCCCCCGATAGCGATGCTTGGGGGTTGCTAGTACTAGGGCAAGTGTCCCCAGAGCTAGGATCCTCGGGTAGCGAGCTCATTTAATGTCAGAAAAGACAAGGCATAACCACCGGCACTCACACACGCCTGACAACAGGCATTTGAATATTGGAATCTATCCTGTCACTATCTGACATAGCAACTTCACCACAAAGACATGCATAATCGCCATGATCACTCTGACATCAGATAAGCTCGTTCGATAAGGGCAGGGTTCTCCACAAAGGATCTAGTCCACCAGGGACCCAAACAGTCAACACCCCAACGGATCACTACTCCCGGGGGCCTTGCACCACGAGAAAAGCTGGTCTGAGGCCACACTAGCCTATACAGTGCAACAAGATGGGGTAAACACCTGTCAGGAGGCTTTGTACCCTCACCTGTCAGCTACAGTTCATAGGCCGGCGCAGGCAACAATGTAGCCCCTCCACGTCAGCCCCCACGAGGGGAAGCGTAACGGTTAAGCAAAGCAGATCAAGATAGCGACACCACAGGAAGCGTCCCGAGCTCTAGCCACAAAGGAACTTGGGTACGGGGACAACTGCCGGGCGGCCTTCCCTAGGACCTCAACGATGATATTTTAGCCTAGGCCCAACATGTCATGTATCCTAACGTGAGTTATAAAGAACTTTACCATAGTTAGGAGACCCCATGACCACCTATAAAAGAAGCCACTACCCCTTAGGTAGCGGAATGAGATCCAGACCCCTTCATACGCAAACTAGTCGAGCTCTCTGCTCACCCTCTATAACACATATTTTCATCAATATCAAACCGCTGAACATAGGGCTATTACCTCCACAGAGGGGTCTGAATCAGGATTAAATCCTTGTGTGTTCTTGTTCACAAGACCAGCTCGGAATTAGAAACGTGCGATCTTGTGTACCCTGTTATTTGTCAATACAGAAAACACTGACAAGTCCTAACATATGTGAACTGTTAAAATATTATTCCAGCAAAAATGTTTGCTTATTCTGATATGAGGAAACTGAAAGTTACCGTGTTAAGTGAATCACCATAAATCATACAAAGCATTAATAAAGAAACTAATTGAACACCAGGGAGGAAAGAACCTGAAAATTTCTATTGAGTGCCACGGTTTGCAACTTTAAAGTAAAACACTTTTTACTTGCAACAGTGTTTAAGCAACTGGGATTTCTGGTATAATTGACCTAAGTAACTCATCCTCTTCTTTCGGGGGGATGGATCATAACAATATCAGGTAAAGGCATAGCCGTCGGCCCTTGTCTTCCCTTTTGGATCCCAATCAATCATAATCTTAACCTTGATACCAAGCACACGCTCACAGAAAACCAAACTAAATCAGTGATGGAAAAAAACTATCAATTATATAAAAACATTAGAATTATGCAAAGATTTCATCAAGTAGCGCATCACACCTATCTCAGAAGAACATGCCTCACAGCCGAATCAATAGAAAGGTTGACAGGATGAGCAGAAGAAATCATGTAACCATCCTTGAACTTCATAAATTTTGCAGGGTGGACCCTGAGCTTCCCACTTACAATAACCTGGAAATTAAAAGATCTATCAATACTTACAACAAATGTGTGATGTAATCAAAACAGCTGGTAGATACAGAGCAGGAACATACCCCACATCCCTTGGCACCGCTCTCCATTACAAACCTGAGAACACCATAGCACGCCCAGGAAATGAAGAACAAACCAATTTAGTATTGTTAACTAGAGACAGAGTGCACAGATGTTGAACAAATAGAGCATCCAAAAAGTATAGTAAAAAACTTAGAATCACTTAACTACTCCACTGTCTAGTATGAAACTAAATGGATGGCAGATTCAATCTCTCATTGGAGAGTGTATAGTATTATAAAGCAATGTCATTGGATAGTATATAGTATTATAAAGCAATGTCATCCTTTTGGAGCTTTATCCAAAGATGATTATCCACCTGGGTATGCGTGGGCAGGGACGGACTAGTGCCGGTGAGCATGAGGCCGACTAGCGTGACTCGGCTAAACCACCTAGGTATGTGATGTCGACCACAAACAAGGAATTGGAATGGCTGCACCGCCGGACTGAGGCTTATCATTCAGGCAAGGACAGCATCAGTGGGGTAGTGGAGGACTTGGAGAATGAAGGGAAGTTAGGGCAAGGGTTTTCATCAGTGGACTGTCTGGACGAGGTGGACATGGGGGATGGATCCCTGCATAAGCTAACACACATCAATGCCAACCTACCGACGTTGCAAAAGGATCAGGTATGTTGTTTGTTAAAATAGTTCATTGATTATTTTGCGTGGGAATACATAGAAATGACAGGTCTTAGTAGAGAATTGGTGGAACATAGGTTGCCACTCAAACCCGGTTTTTGTGACAGATGCACCTCAGAAATGAGGGGTTTGTCGCTTTAGGATTGATCAGGGGATTCTGAACAAAGCGAGAATGTGCAAACACATCATATAAGCATACAAAAGCATATATTTAAGTTCAAGTAAAGTTATTAAACATTAGTTCACGTATTGTATTACAAAAGTTTGAAGCACAAAAGACACTTCAAAAGATATTCCATAGTTTGTGAAAGCAATTCTCTCATCGTTAAGTACATTCTCTTCGCCCTAGAAGAGAATGCCCTTCATTAGCAACTCTAAACCTGCGGGTCCTAGTACGGAACCCAACCCTTAGGGGTTTGGACTTCCCACTAATAGCCCTCGTCAACATCACCGAAAAGAGGAAGTTCCTCACCTACACACATCAAAGATATAAAAGAGTAAAGCTTGAGTGACTACGCTCAGCAAGACTGACCTATTGTGACTCAAAAGCCATGAAACTAGACATGCAAGGCTTCAAATGAAGTAAAGACTCAAAAGCCTACTAGCAACTACTTCTAATTTGTATTAAGCATGTTATTAGCCAAGTTAAGTTCATTACCATGAGTATGTTTGCAACTTACTCTAAACATGCAAAGGTAACAAATCAATATTTTATTAACATCATGCCCTGACTATAAAATAGTTGACATCATCCTCATAATCATCATAACAAACATAATGAAGTTGAATTACTATGTTTGAACATAGCGATCAAGCTATCACCCACTTCTGAGGGTGTCACAGAGATTCAAACCAATTTACAAACCTTGCAAGGGATAAAACCTAACAACATGACACACATGAGTCATAAAGACACCACGAGTGGCCACAATTCATGATGCGATCAAAGAGACAATCTAGGCCCACCTCACCCTAGTGCACGTCTTCTATGCGATACCTCGACGGGCATTTGTGGGTGGCCCATGCACTATCCTGATGTATACCCTGGAGGTATGGTGGGATAGCTTCCGTCTCGGCGACCAACGAAGCTACTAAGTTTGTGGGATCTCATAAATCCCGTATGCACAAGTACATCATTAATGCTTGTTCATCAGTGCCCAACCGACATGGTCCTTAATGGACACAGGCAGGGGCTACCACCTTTGGAGCTCCGAACATAAAAATAGACCACTCTTAACTTTCCCATTAGATATTCTCTACTTTCTCCTAGTTGTCTCACCTAGTCTCATATTGTGCCGCATTCTGAAAGCGAAAGCCATAAACCACATAGGACCTCCATCGAGAGAAAGGGCCTGATCATGAGCAGTTTCTGACCACTCATCTTCTACCGATAGCCTACACAATTAAGCATAGTCATTCTAGCGTTAACTTTCTTTCGTAGGGGTAAACAAAGTAGACTTGTAAGGGTTGCCATAATGCAACTAAGGTTTCATTGAACTCCTACACTTAAGTGCACAATCATGAACATAAAGTAAATTGTTCCAAAGTGAAATCTTATTGAAGGATAATGCTTGGTGCTTGCCTTGATCGAGAGAGGGAGAAGGGTTAGCTCCGGTGAAGCTTGGCATTCCCTCCTGGTCAATGATGGAGTTAGAGCCTATAAGGTATGATGCAAGAGTATTAACGGGGGATCACAAAAGTAAGCATGAAAGGCTAACAACACGGCTCACATTCTTTTATGTTGCTTAAAGAAGTATATTAGCCAATTTCCTTCATCAACTCCTATAAGCTAACCATACTAATCACATAAGGTTAAGGGGGTTGAACTTAAGCAACACCCATGATATGGCATAAAGTGTTTAGAAAGGTCATTATCAAAATCCACAGCAATTAGGTGTCATGACAAAGATCAAAACTAATGTTAATTAAGGCCTCAACTTGATCATAGATAAAGGAGCCACTAAACTTAGCAAATTTTCAGGAACCGGAGGTACAAAGCTACTTGACATGATGACAAAGTTCTCATTCAAATTTAGGTCAAAGTTTCATATTTTTTTGAGCTATAAATAATTTTCTATGAATTTATCTTAAATTAACAAGCTTAGGTGTCAAATATAAAAGGATTAAATAAATTTAATTTAATTTATAAATATATCTCAGATTTGGAACATGGATTTCAAATTTGGAAGCACATTGTTCAAGTTTCTAAGTTTGAACCGAATTCAAACAAGTTTGAACAATTTCAGAATTGAAATGAATTTGATTCAAAATAATTCAATTGAAAATTGGAAAACTTCACTATTCACATAGGCTCCCAAAGTGGTCTAGCCCCACAGTGGCAAGGTAGGCTGGCTCAACGAGCTAGGCCAACGGGGTGGCCTTTGGTCAGCCCATGCTAGCCAGTGGTGCTAGAGTGTGCACAGCGTAGGCTCACCACGGTGTGCGTGCCCAGTGTGCGTAACTTGGCCCGGCGGCTGGCGGCGGAAGTCTGGTGAAAACTGAGGGAAAACGTCCTACGCACATCCACATACAAGCCGCTACAAGAGGACCTAGAAGGGGAGCTCAAGAAGGCGTCACTCACTGATGAGGTGCTCGGGGTGGTGACAACCGGCGGCATCGAGGTGGATAAACAATGAATGGTGGATGAAGAGCCCTTCAGCTTAGTTCCTTAGCTGCACGAGGAAGACACCGACATGAGGTAACTCCTTGACCAAGCCACCAGCGAGGAGCGACGCAGAGGCGGAAGCTCACCGTCTAGTGGCAGAGGGCGACGCCAAGATCCACAGCAGGGGCCAGAGGAAGTGGTCTGAAGCTCCAAAACCAAGGGCAATCGCACTGTGAGGTCGAGGGGAATCTTTGAGCGGATGGAATCGATGATTGGTGGGTGGAGTTGCCGGCTAACCAACGTTGAGCGGTGGCAGCGGTGGCTTCCCTGCTTGGTGGAGAAGAAAGAGGGGGGAATGAGGTTTGCCTTCGCTATGGTGGCCTTTTTATAGGCGGCGGAGAAGGTCGGTGGGGTGGGGACCCGTGACAGGCCGACCCCGTCATCAGTGGCAACGTAGTCCGGTGGGGACGGCACAGCGCGCCAGGTGGCACCAAGTTTCTGTGCAGGGGCATGTCTGGGAAGGCTACCTGGTGGGGCCGCGACCGGTTTAAACGGCCCGGGTCGAAACTATTCATTTAGGCTAGCCCAACTCCTTCGATTTCAAATCCTTTTCCAATTATTCAAACGGCCTCAAGTTTGTAAAATACAAAAGTTGTACTTTCTGTTCTCCATAATTGACCAAACTTTGCAAGCTGATAGTTTAAATCATAGTGAACAATTATCCTTTTGGAAGAAAGTTTAAATTCAAAACAGAATTTGAATTAAAATTCAAGGAAATAAACTGACTTTGAATTTGGGCTGACTTTATTGGGGTTCAAATATCTTTGGAAAATCTGGTAAATTCCCTAAAATTCTATCTTGACTTCATCTTCATGAATATTAATTTAGTTGGCCATGGTTGTATGCCAAATGTGGAGTTCCATGCATGGGCCAAAATACTGGGTTTGAAATAAAGATAAAAGATTTGAATTTGAATTTCAAACTAAACCAAGTTATTATTCTATCAAGGTACTGTAGAAACATGGTGAGGTTTATGGAGGCACTGCTACAGTGCTAATTGCCCATTGACTATGGCCCACCTATCAGGGCACTTGAGGTGCCAACTCCTACTTTTTATAGTAGGAGATATACATATTATTAGAGAGAGATGTGCCGCCAAAAGTTAGATGCTTGTATTGCTTGATGTTGGTACATATATATAGGAGGCAGCCTACCCAAAATCTAGTCCGAGTAGGCTGCGTAGACGCGAGCAGTCAGACTACCACGCAGGACCCCTAATGGGTCGGGCCAAGCCTCATGCAAGAGGTGGTCCCGGACCCATGTACCTATAATACAATACATTTTCTAACACACCGCAGTTGAAACTCTAGCCACTGCGAATGTTGAGACTGGACCGAAACTCTGAAAACAAAGAAGTAGGCAGACCTTCATAAAGATATCAACGAACTAGGATGTCGTTGGTACGTGTAGGATGCGGACATCACTAATGCCCACCCGTTCCCGCACAAAGTGGAGGTCGATCTCGACATGCTTCATGCGCCGATGCTGAATGGGGTTGGTGGAGAGCTAGATGATGGTGCTCTTCATCAGCAGAGCATGAAGCTCTTGATGTAGTTGCTACAGCCAACAGGCCTCCGCCACGCCATTGGCCATGGCTCGGTACTCGGCCTTGGCACTCGAGCGAGAGATGATGTTCTAATGCTTCAAAGACCAGGAGATGAGGCACGGGCGCATGAGCACGCCGCTGCCCTCACTTGAGAGAAGGAGAAGACCATTGCTCATCACCTGGAACTGCACCTCGCCGCCACCCAAGGGATCGCGCTTCCCCAGGATGACGATGACGATCACTCCATCGACACCGGCTCTAACCCCAATGCCGCCCTCATCGCACACCTGCATGTGCAGGCTACCGACATCCAGAACATACGATCGGTGGCCACGATCATTCTGGAACCCTCATCTCCCGACTACAAGCGGTGGTGCGACCTTGTGCTTCTCACACTTCATTGCTACGCCCTCGATGACTTGTCCTCTCCGACGTCATCGATCTGTCCGTCTATTGGGCTAGACTGGACCACATCATGGTGACCTGGATCCTCGATACCCTCTCCCCTGAGCTACACGAGATCATTCGGGAGCCAACGGAGACTGCACGCCAGGCATGGCCCACGATTGAGGCTCAGTTCCTCGGCTACAGCGAGTTGCATGTTCTTGTACAACTCAACACCAGGTTCTGCACCTTCAAGCAAGGAGATCTCAGCATTAGTGACTATTGTCACTGGATGAAGGGCATTTTTGACAACCTTCGTGCCTTAGATGCGACCATCATCGATTGCCACCTCATTTTTAACCTTCTACAGGGTATGTACAAGAGGTTCGATCATATGAAGATCTTCATCAAGCGGTCACAGCAGTTCCCCTCCTTCCACACGGTCCGCAATGACTATGAACTCGAGGAAATTGAGCTGAACCACTCGGCGGCCCAGGGACAAGCCTCCACGTTCTACTCTACACCCTCAGGTGGAGGGCGCCCTCCGTAGCAGCAGCTACCTCCACGCCCACCACAACAGAAACCGCCGTTGTTGTATTATAGGTACATGGGTCCGGGACCACCTCCTGCGTGAGGCATGGCCCAGCTCATTAGGGATCCTCTGTGGTGGTCTGACCACTCGTGTCTACGCAGCCTACTCGGACTAGAGTTCGGATAGGCAGCCCCCCTATATATATATGTACCTCCACTAAGCAATACATCCATCTAACTTTCAGCGTCACACCTCTCTCTAATATGGTATTAGAGCCGAGGTCTTGGATTCAATTTTCATCGGCCACGCAATTTTTCAATGCGCGTATTCCATCCTCTCTAGCGTTCACTGGGCCCGCAGACACAGCCACGCTTGAGCAGGAGCAGGCAATGCCAACAGTCACGGCTCGAACACACGAGGGGAAATGTTAGACTATGGCATAAGAGGTCCTCTGGCTACTTCCATATCACCTGTGTTTTACGGAAGTGGTGAGGAGACCTCTTATAATATAGTCCAACACATATTAAAAAACAGTTACTGTAGCAATGTGTAAACAACCCTGATCAAGAATGCACGGTAAGGTCTCGCCGTCATGTGCCCGTCTCGCTGCCCTCCTCGTGGACGCATGTGGGGCCGCTTCTCCTTCATTCCCCTCTCGCATTTCTTAATTCTCCGTTCATTCTCCTGAACCCTTTGTTAATCCTGCACATGGAATGCCCCCGCATGCCGTTCATCCCGGTATCAGACAGCACAGATGCCTCAGAGCTTACCGTTTAATCAGGCCAGTTCGCCTCAGGTCGTGGCATTAATAACGAAGGCATGCGCCGTATCCAACGCGGAGTTCCGATCTGCATGCATAATGTCGCTGCTGCATGCATGGGCATGGAGCTGCATGCCCGATTGTCAAGGCTTTGACATATATGGCGCTTGCAGGCATGTGATCTTATACCTCTAGCAACCTACCATTGGGAGACAGCAAGATCGAGGACAGCGCGCTGTGCAATCATCCCCCTGTATTCCCTGCCAACGACCGTCATGCCGATCATCTCGCCCCCCCCCCCCCCTGCAACTGGCTGCTCTGCTCAGGTTATTTAAGCCGTACCGCGTGCCACCGGTCTGCCATTGTTCTATCTCCATTGACAGTAGCTTCCTCGATCTGCATCCTGTGTGAACTACTGTATAGCTATCTGCTAGCTCTACTAGATCTTCCGCTGTACTTTGGTGAGCCATCGCCATTTCGCGATGGGCGCCGCTATGGTGCTGCTCATGACGTCCTTGGCCGTCCTCGCGCTTCTCGTCAGGCCGGCGGTGGCGCAGTGGAGATACGGGACAGCGACGTTCTACGGCGGCAAGGACGGTTCCGGGACGATGGGTACGTACTTACTCCACCGAGTGCCGATTGAGCTTCCTCACTCGATCGTAACAGAACAGCACGATAATCTGCACACATGCAGGCGGCGCGTGCGGGTACGGCAACCTGTACACGCAGGGCTACGGCATCAACAACGCGGCGTTGAGCTCGGTGCTGTTCAACGACGGCGCGTCGTGCGGCCAGTGCTACACCATCACGTGCGACAGCAGCAGGTCCAGCTCGTGCAAACCCGGCGTGTCTGTCACCGTCACCGCCAC
>VSTD030003839.1:0-10639 GCA_008808055.3 Sporobolus alterniflorus | reverse complement strand
ATCTAGAAAAATTTCCTAAGCGTGTAAACTGAGTTGATTAGCTCTGTTTGTACCCTTAAAACAAATACTTGCTGATCTTCCTAATTTTTGTTGATTTGCACACTTGTAGAACAATCCATGAGGATCAAATTCTCTTTTAGTAGTAAGGTCTGGTTCAACCCCAATACATTTTCAAAATTTCATGACTGAGGCAATCTATCCACATTAAATAGAACTTGAAATCTTAAAGTCTCTGCCTTTGAATTTGATTCTAAACCTTGATGTCTTGATTTAATTTTGCATTAGGACTTAATTTCAACTTAAGGAACTTGATTAGGATTTTTGTAGCATGGAGTGTTACATTATCAGTTGTCAGGATTCTATTGTGTAAAGCAAGTCATACAAAAATAATTGCATTTTGGTTCTGCCCTCGCGCTCCAAATATCCATGGCAAGAAAATATGATATGGCACCTCTGAATTGACATTCATAAGTTGAAGATACACTATATTTTCCATTATGGGTCCATCTCCAAGTGATTTCATCATGATCAGAGATAAGATTCATAGTTGACAACATCATATAAAGAGTGACATATTCTTCTAGGAACAGGGGGCTGTTGATCTCTTGAATATTCCGGATCCAATTGTGGTTTTGCATCTTAGTGTGCACTGGCCTGTTCTTGAACCTTGCTCTTTTATATATGTTGGGTGCAATATCCTTGGGGGCTGCTCCTTGGAGCCATTTTGCATCCCAAAAAGGGGTACACTTGCCATCACCAATCTAGACATGAGTAGAGCAGAAGAACAATTCCTTATCCATAGGATCGTGATTTTTGAGTAAGTGCTTCCAATGCCTTTCCTTGCAGTCCCATTTGTGTCACAACCACCGCAATCTAAGAGCTCTACCAAATTTCTCTAAATCTTTGAAGCCTAGCACCCCCCTAAATTTTTTGGCCTCATACAAGTTTGCCAATTTATCAAGTGGTGCCCTCTCTTTACATGCTCTGGGTCCTTTCCCCTCCAGAAGAAGCCTCTTCTGAATCTGTCCACTACAGCTATGGACCATTTAGGCAATTTGAAGATTGTGAGGAAGTGGTTGGCATTGCAGTGAGGACAGTTTTTACTAACAACTCTCTTCCAGGATATGTCAAGAATTTTCTTTTCCAACCCGGCAGTCCGTTGCCAACTTTTTGCACTAGAGAATGGAGGATTGTCCTAGATGGTTTTCTAATGCCTAGAGGTAGCACCAAGTATGTGGTGGGAAGGTGGAGATAGTCTGACCAGTAGAAGTTAGAAAGTCCAAGTTTATCTCCTCACATCTTATAGGGTAATACTCAGTCTTGGTTAGGTTGGTATTCAGTCCACTTGCTGTAGTAAAGATTTGTAAATTACAGTTGGTGATTTGCAAATCAGCAATAGAGGAGCTGATGAATAAAGCAGCATCATCTGTATAAAGGGAGACTCTAAAAACATCATAATCAGGATTCAATTTACACAGCAAGCCATCCTCTTGTGCCCTTTTGAATAGCATGTGGAGAGGCTCCATAGCCAATAGGAATAACATCGGTGAAAGGGGATCCCCTTGTCTAACTCCTCTTCAATGCATGATCCTTTTCCCAGGTTCCCCATTTAGAAGCACTGTGGATGAGACAGTGCACCAAAGTGCAGCGATCCAATCCCTCCATTTTTGTCCAAATCTGAAATGTGACATGATGCTGATCAAGTAGGGCCAGTTCACAGCGTCAAAGGCCTTTGAGATATCTAATTTGATGAAGAGAGAGGTAATTTTCTTTCTTTGCATCCCCTTAATGACCTCTTGAACAAAAACAAAGCTATCATGTATGCATCATTTTTGTATAAAGGCAGTATAATTGGTTGAAATAAGATTATCTAGCTCAGTCTACAATCTGTTTGCCAAAATCTTAGATATTATCTTTGCAAAACTGTGTATGAGGCTTATAGATCTGTATTCTGAAATTTTTTGGGGCATTTCTTCTTCAGTATGAGGACAATATAAGCTTGATTGAGCAAGTGCAACCGTTGCTAGTTTAAAGAGAAGAAGTGGTGGTCTATTGCATGCATTAGATCAACACTAACCACTTCCCAACAGGTTGAGAAGAAAAGGCCTATAAACCCATCGGGGCCAGGAGCCTTTTTCTTAGGGGCATTTAAAATTACCTTCTTGACTTCATCTTCAGAAATGTTGGCCTCTAGGTGGAAAAGAGGTCTAGGCTACCATCCCAAGTTGGTCAGATTCAGAGTACAATTTTTAGGTGTATATGTCCCTATGTGCTGTAGGAAGTGGCTAAAAATCACTTGGTGCTTGTCAATCTGGGAAAGAGCCATTCCATGATCAATCTATAATGAATGAATAAAATTCTTCTTCTTCCTTGCATTGGCCATCATGTGGAAATATTTAGTATTGGCATCACTTGCAACCAAGTTAATCTTGATCTTTGTCTCGCTCTGCTTTTACAGATTGCAGACAGTCCAAGAATTTTATGCTTCAAGTGCTTTATAAGTGCCCTTTCTTGGGGTGTAATCATTCTGCTTTCCTGGGTCTTCTCCAATTGTTCTATGACTTCCCTACAAACAGCCAATGCCATCTTGCCATGTGGAATCAGAGTTCTGGACCACTTTCATAGGGCTTTCGCTGTCCTGCTTAACTTGATATGTAGAACTCCGAAGGGATTTTGGTTGGGAGGAGTCCCCTTACTCCAGGCCTCCTGAACACACTCTCTAAAGCCAGGCATCTGTGCCCAATAAGACTCAAAGCGAAATTTTGGCTTGATATATGGAGTGATCAGCGGTACCACCAAAATAGGACAGTGGTCTGAGGTTGAAGATGGTAATGGTTGCAGTATAGGATTGGGGTACAGGTCCTCCCAAGCTGGTGTGCAGAATACACGGTCAATATGAGTCACTGTGGGGGTGCTCTGATTATTGCTCCATGTAAAATGCCTCCCAACCAACTCAAGCTCTTTTACCTCTAAGTAGTTCAATACCCTTCTGAATCTCAGCATCAGTCATCGATTTAGTTGTTAATTGTTTTTATCTTGGGCCTTGTAGATGAGGTTAAAATCCCCTAGTAGTAACCAACGGGTCTGTACAGTTCTCTTGACATGTTTAAGTTCCTTCAGGAACAATTTCTTTTCCAGATCTCCTTGCGGGCCATAAACTGTTGCAGTCCAGGTTGCATTAGTTTTGATGTCTATCACCTTGATTGTAATCATGTTGCCAGTTAACATCGATTGCTGGAGTTGGAAAGTTGAGTCACAAGATGCGATTAGGATGCCCCCCCTAGTGGCATCTGCCGACAAGAAGAAATAGTTATCCTCATATTCTGGGCCTGCAATATTCCTGATAACCGTACTGTCTACTACAACCAACTTGGTCTCCTGAAAGCAAAACAAGCGAGGTCTAAAATTGCATATCACCTGCTTCACATCTTCCTGTCGTGTTGGGTTATTAAGGCCACGAACATTCCATGACATCAATTTGAATTGTTGATTTGCTCTATCCATAAAAACTCAGAGGCACAACTGAAACTATCATGGCAATCCACAGAGACACAGAGAAATAAGTACACATCATAGCTAACATGATCAACATGATAAAGGCATTAGGCCACATAACACGCTCCATATATATGGCAGCAGAGTTCAGACTTGGGGAATAGCAAAGAAGTTGATAACAGAACAACAAATGAGCAACTAAAGCTTAGGGACATCAACAGAAAATAGATTCCAAGCCATCCCTCCACACAGGGATGAAAAGAAAACAAAAGATGGTACTGATACAATATGATGGTACCAAAGCAACTGACACCATCAGCAAGCTTCAAGCTTGGATGCCATCAACCTTAGCCCCTGCTGAGGTAGTCTTGCTAGCCTTCTTGCCTTTCTTATTCTCTTTTTTTCTAGCAACAGTGCTCAGACTTTCTTTTCCTTTCTTCTTCTTCTTCTTGTCCTTCTTCGTCTTCATGTCTACAGCCACCTTCGTAAGCTTCTCAATGGCCTCAATGGTTTCTTCAATTAGAGGTTGCTTGTACATGTCCATGTACTGCTTCAGAGTCATGTTATCAAGTTCCTTATCTTCCTTCAAGATTCCCCATTTCTTCGCAACAAGTTCCTGAGCTAACTTGATGATGGGTTTGCTCTTGGTTGCTTTCTCTTTTAGCCTCGGGCTCTTCCTCTGCTCCACTTGGCTGCGTGATTCTTTTGCAGGTATCGCAGCTACTTCATTGGTCTTGTGTTGAGGTGTTGGAAGCACAAAAGATGACAAGGGTTCGGTGGTAGTATGCCTAAAAATCTACAACAATTCAAGGAGATCCCTTCCTCGCACTTGTATTGCTTTGTCAATCTGCTGAGGGCTTGCATTAATCTCACAGTGCACTGCATGATCATTGTCCCCTGAAGGAGCTACATCTCCAGTCTGAATTTCCTGAGCATGAATCTCAGTTGCAGCTAGTTTGTCTTGAGCCCTTGTTTCTGCAACTGATTCAAAATGCACTGCCTGATCATTGCCTCCTAGGGGAGTTATATCTTCAGTCTGAAAACTCTCAGCAAGCATCTCTGTTACAGTTGTATCGCTAATAGCCTTTGTTCCTGTAGTTGTCTGTCCATGAGAATCTAGATGAAATGAAAAATTCAGTTGGGGAGTGATCATGATTGCATCAGGAATATGTCCATGAGGGGTGAAAGTTCCTTGCGATACTTGATCTTGTGGCATCACCACGATTACATCATCAGCAGAAGATCTGGCATTGTCCCATGCAGCTTGGGTCTCTATCAGGTCTATCTCTTGGGCAAAAACCTACCCTCTTGATGTTGCACAAGACTCATTGGCAATTCCTTGTGCCTGAGCTCCTTTGGACTGCCACAGGCCCCGGATGGCCCTTCTTTCATCTGGAGGGCTGCTACATCTGGATGGTGGAGGGGACCAATTTTTAGTCTATGCCCTGTTTCTGCCCCTCGAGGATTCTCCTCTGTACCAGCTTCTACCTCGTCCAGCATCACCCGATCGGCTCTTTCCTTTATTGTGATTATCCATCCAACTGGAAACTTTTCCCAAGAACCCTCAGGCCTGAGGCCCCTGCCTTTCCCTATCTTCATCGTCACCATCACGAGGGTGTCGATGAGGTTCCCTCACAGGTGTGCAGAACCTAGAAATAGGCAGAAGCTCCTCTTCCACAATGTCACCATCTGGTTGGCCAAACTACCACACAAAATCTCTCCATGGAATCTTTTCATCAACAATTAGCTCCTCCCTTGGATAGTGAGAAAACAATAAATCCTCTACCACATCAATGTGGATCAGAATTTTGAACACATGTCCTTTCCTCATCTCCCAGGGCTTGATGAACTGCACATCTCTGCACACCTCGATCTCATTCCTCAGCAATGTAAGAAAAACAATTTGAGGGATCCGTGAGGGATCCTTGGAGAAGGTCCAGCATTGATAAACATGCTGGTCAATTCTTCTCCTAGTACCTTCCTCAACATGATGTATGAGCGCTTAATCACCTAAGATCTTGTCAGCGATTTCCTGACTCCAAGCGTGCTGCAGAATGCCCTCAATGCTCAACTTCACATGATAAGGAATAATAGACCTATCTCCAAAAGTATCAACATTCCAAGCACTGAAGCTAAGTTCTACAACCCCATCAATGACTCAGCCAACCACAAAAACAACATCTCAAGCATGACACTTCAAGAAAATGATAGTGAAAGGATTAGGCCAACTATGATAAACATAGACTTCATGCTTACAGATGCCAAATTGATGGAAGATGATATCCTTTAGCTCTTCACAAGATCAAACACCAAGATAACCCTCTTCCTTGACCAGCAGAGTGTGGTTTGTCAGCATTCTCTACCTGTCTTCCATGTTAACAAAGGTGGGTAGCATCTTGAAGGCAACCCTTGGCCTGAACCTTGGGTTGCCCAGGAAGTTGATGGCACTACCTTGGTACTCTAGCCGATCTTCTACAAGGAGATCAAATGTAGAGTGGCTCATAGGAAGAGCGCCATTGCCAAAGGAACGCCACCTCTCCATGATCACTTTTTGGGGTGGTCGATGCAGAGAGGCAGGATGAGTGTCTGCAATTGAGGGAAGCAGAGTGGTTGCTGGGGTGGTGCTAAGAGATTGCAACTTGGAGGGTGGTAAATTTTTACTTCTGCAACGTGAAGAGATATGGCCGAACCCCATACACTTCCAACACCGGGTCGGATCACGACACTGGGCAACACGATGGTCGAAAGCTAAGCAGTTGTAACATCGACCTGCAATTTTAGATTTGAAGATCTTTTGCCCTTGCGTGAGGTCAGCAGGTCTGTGGCAAGCGACTTTTTCTCTTTCCCTTCTCCACCATCTCTTCCGCCTTGCCACCTGCCAGGCGCCATGGGGTGGTACGCCTTGAGTCATGCGCTTCTGATCAGAATCAGGTTGATGTGACGGGGCATGGATACTCACCGTCGCTTCGGCGTGAAATTGACTTTCGTGCAGGGAAGAAGCAAATCCGTGCATCTTTAGAAGGGCTGGACAAGGCTGGGAGAAGCTACTACGCAGAATGGGCCGAGGGGGGCATGCCTCTCAAAATGGTCCAAAAAAACCAGAATCTCTGCCAACGGATAAAGTGGCAGCTCACACATAAAGTGGATAACGGATGAGAGGGGGGCGAACCGTACCTTGGGTCGCCGACATACGGATTCCGGTGAGAGGACTCCTACCGATGGGGAGGCTCCTTTGCTTTACCACATCCACAAAGGATCGATCCAGTCGGGGTCTGGGGAACCCCTGGCCTGAAGAGGAAGGATTGACAATTTGATGCTCCGCCTCGAGCGCCGACCGATTAAATCTTGCCCGTCTTATACAGAGTGGTCTCCACAAAAACTGCCCCCTCAAGGGCCTTGAAGTTGTCAAGGGAACAGAGCAGGGGGGATTCTTTTCTTCTGAACAAATCATCCATGGGTGGGGGTCGGGGGAGCTCAACATGACACCAGAAAACTTCGTGAGAGGAACTAGAGGAAGAGGAATGTTGCAGAGTTGGGATCGGGGCCTGGGGCGGGTGGGATTGGTAGGGGGAGGTAGATTCAACCCAAGGGATGTCGGACGCCGGAAGTTGCCACTCCTCCGAGATGACCGTTGAGTCGTCATCAATAATCCAGTTTGTCAAACATTCATATCTAGATCATATAATCTGGATTATATGATCTCAACTATAATCTAGATTATATAATCTATAAGCTGAAATAAATATGCCTTTAGTCTAAATCTAAATATTTTAATTAAAATTTTATTTTCTATCACAAGAGCAGTAACTTGTGGTTTACATATCGGATCATTTGGGAGTGTTCTTATTTGTCTTAAGAACTCTTCGTTTGTAGACTCATTCATTTCTCCTCTCAAAAAAGTTTCATTCATTATTGGAACGAACAAAAAACATTGTTCATTCATTCAAATATAGAAATAGAAGGTACCGTGAATCTGTAGTACTGGGTGTCTTTTCCTTTTGCTTTTGGGTAGCAAGTGTGCAAGTTAGCGCGAGCCTGACAAGGCTATCGACTTGCAAAGCAGCTTTACCTGTCCATCAGCGGCCGAAAGAGAAGAAAGAAAGTGCCAGGTTCTTGTCCGTTGCCGAAATGTCGGGAGGATTCCGCACTTTTATGACTCACATTTTTTTTATGCGGCGTAGATTCGTTAACAACTCAAGTCGTGCTAAAGTACTAAATACACTTTTATGACTCACTTTTATGTAAGAAGAATAGATTGTTGGTTATATTGTATTGTGTCTCTCAGTTGGTATATATAAAGTACAAGAGTCTTAAACGGTAAAACACATCTGAATATATATGATAATCTATAATATAAAATATCTATCATACTAAATATATCTCGATATATATGACAGTCTATTATACAGAATATATAGCTTACTAAATATACTCTAACATTCCCACAGTCATAGCGGGAGCACCACCGACGGTGAGACTGGAGAATAAGTCAAAGTTAGAATCCAGCTGTTGCAGCATCGTAATGGCGTGTATGTTATGACCGGAGTAGAAATCGATAAGTATCACATACAAATGATAGCCCCTTAATATCAATGTAGCCGAGGTCAAGGTGTACGTGGTCGTAGTAGGGGAGAAGTTCATTGTTCTTACATCATCTTGACGGGCAAATAGATACATAGAGCAGTTGTGTCTCACTGAAAAAATAAAATAAAAATAAAAAAAACTCCTGGACGAAGACTGGTCTGAGAGTACGCATTGGTGAGGGGGAGGGCGATAGGCGCTCGAGAGTGAGCACGACCCGCATCAGCCCGACTGCAGCATCTGCGGTGGCACGACGTTCTAGAGGTGGTGGCGAACGGTGCTAACTCAGACCATTAGCTTGCTTGTTGAAGATGAACATACATGGGTGGTGCCACCACCCGGATCGGTGATGGCTCGACCTCGAGCATCGTTGTTATTACGGTCTAGAGGGCATGCAACAACAATCTCGTCCATCGGGGGTGTCCATCAGGGGTGTCGGCGTACGGCAGGGCGTCACAATCCCGATCAATGATTGGGGAAAAAATAAAAGACTTGCAGTAAATGGATAATCTCGTGCACACCTTTGTGTGCCCCGGTAGCCAGGGACCGCCTGCCTGATGCAGAGGCTAGCAGTCAGACTGTGACATCCCACCCTTAAGCAATGATAGTTAGTCCTAACCAAGATCATTACGAGTTGTCATTACTGAAATAATGACGTATAATACATCACATATAAGAAGATTACAAATAAAATGCTCTAAAAATTAAACTTTATTACAATTTAAATTTTGAATTCAATTACAGAGTTTTAAGCGGAAGATTGAGAATAAAATATATTTGCGGAAGCGACCACTCATCGATCAAGAACGACACCTTACCCTAGAGGAGTCGACCTCAGAAACGGCTCATATTGGGAGGGGAAGAGAAAACACACCTGCAAAACAATATCAAGTCAATTCCAGAGCAACTAAATCTCAGTAAGACTGACTCATCAATATGGTCATAAACAGTTGACTCCTAGCATGTAAGACTTAAAGGTATAAGCACTACCTCTATGTCAAACCCGCGCTAAAAGTAAGTCTTTACTTTCAAGTTTTAGCATCTAGGCTATAAAAATTAAGCTTTAACATAAAGACTAAGTTAATTAGACTTTAAGCAAGATAATCCTAAACTATGCCAAATAAGAGTTGTCAAACAAGTAATTAAGTAAAGCAATTCCATTATAAACCATTATTCATGTCAATAAATTATTTACTTGCTGACGGCCACAAACAGGCGGTTACTCATATCTGAGAGTCGCGGTGATTCGAATTGATGTACATCCTGCAGGGAAAATCTGACCAACACGCTTTCCATGCTCAGTCTGCATATGGTCTCAGACCATATGTATCTCATGCGGTCAGTGCATAGCAACCTTTCACTAGCCAACGATATAGTTGGACAAAGTCACTACTCCTGAGAAAAATGAATTCCTGACTACATCTCCAGCACACCGGCTGACCGATCTGCGGGTTTCCATCCAGTTTCTCTCCCACTCTCAACCAAGGAAGTAGTGGTGAAAGTCAAGCATCTATCGACAGCGGCGCAGCAGGGGGGGCAGCGATGTGGCGACAGCGGCGCGATAGGGCATCGATGTGACTCTGTGCGGCGTGCGCAGAAAAGAAAGGGGCATTGACCGTGGGCCGGCCCACCTGCCACAATGTCCTTTTTGATTTATTCAAATATTTTCAAACCCAATCAAATTTGAAATGATCAAAGATGGTCTTCTAGTGCTAAAAAATTCAAATAAAATATTCATTTGTATGGAATTAAATAAGGAACAATTTTCCTTATTGCAACTTCTTCAGATTCAAAGTACAATTTGAATTAAAATTCAGAGAACCCTTGGGAGTCAAATTCACTTGAAATTTGAATTTGATGCACTTGAAATTTTCAGAATTTGATGAACATCGGCCAGGAAGCTTTTCAATACACCTAGTTGCCAAACACATTTGTTCAAAGTGCTTTGGGGTTCAATCTTTTGAGTTTTCATGAATTGCCTTAAGAAGGTTAATTGAATTCATTTGAATTTGACCACGTTTTACTTAGGACCCAGTTTAACCACTCAATTAGTGATTGCTTAAGGAACTAATGAAGGTAGTTAATGTTTTAGTAACATGGGGTGTTACACAGACCGTCACCCGGGCGGTCTAACCGCCTCTAGGAGCCGCACTGCGGCGTGACTGTGCGCGCCACCTGCTACTGCGGTGGTCAAGGCCATCGTCGTCGTCCTGCCGCTGACGCGTGCCGACTTGTATGCACTCCTGCAGTGCGGTGAGGACTCCGAATATGGTGCAAGGCATACGCTGGTTACATCGAGATGTTCTGGACACTGTTGGCGAAGGATGACGAGTCCTCACCGTCGGCAAGCGGGAACTTCCAATCTGCTAATACATGACAACGTGAGAGCGACGAAAGTCACCGGATCAATAGGATCCGCGATGAACTAGGGGTGTTGTCCCCAGTGGAGTTGGGATAGATCTCCCCGGGCCAACGTGGTGGAAGGTAGCGAAAGATTTTGAAAACCGGGAAAAAACTTAGCTATGATTATCATATAAGAAGAATATATTACGTATAATTGTTG
>VSTD030003838.1:0-10639 GCA_008808055.3 Sporobolus alterniflorus | reverse complement strand
TCTAGAAGAACAATACATGGCATTTAGTTCCTCAGAAACCTGGTACTAATATCATAGACTGCAAGTGGGTTTACAACGTCAAGAGAAAGGCGGATGGCAGCATTGACAGGTATAAAGCACGATTGGTGGCCAAGCGATTCAAGCAAAGGTATGAGATTGGTTATGAAGAACCTCCAGTCCTGTGGTCAAGGTTGTAACCATTCGTCTAGTACTGTCTCTTGTTGTGTCATAGGGGTGGAACTTGAGACGGTTAGATGTGCATAACACGTTCTTACATGGTGTTCTGGAGGAGGAAGTATACATGAGACTACCATCAGGGTATGAATGCAAAGAATCCCCATATTATGTTTGCAGGCTAGACAAGGCAATATATGGCTTGAAGCAGGCTTCGAGGGCATGGTATTCCATGCTTAGTATGAAGCAGCAGCAGCTCGGTTTCACTCCTTCAAAGGGTGTCACTTCTCTCTTCTTTCTGCGCAACAAGGACACCACTATATTTATCCTTATGTATGTGGATGACATCATTATTGCTAGTTCCTTCCAAACCACAACCATGGCATTGCTCAAGAATTTGGAGAAGGAATTTGCTCTCAAGGATCTTGGTGATCTCCATTTTTTCTTAGGGATTGAAGTGTCCAAGATCAATGAAGGTATATTGTTGTAACAAAGGAAATATGCTATGGACTTGGTTAAAAGGGCCGGTATGAATTCCTGCACGGCAGTCATCATGCTGATCTCCACTACAGAAAAGCTATCATCATACATTGGGGATCCACTTGGGCCAAATGATGCGACAAATTTCAGAAGCATTATAGGAGGGATGTAGTATCTCACCTTGACACAACCAGATCTTGCTTTTGTTGTCAATAAAGTCTATCAATATCTTCATACTCCCACTATGGTACATCTTGTTGTGGTAAAGCAGATCATACGATATGTGTGAGGGACTGTTGACCTGGGCTTCGTATTGTTAAGTCACCATCCCTGCTGGTTAGTGGATTTTCGGACACTGATTGTGTCGGTTCTCTTGATGATAGGAGGTCGACAGGGGGATTTGCGGTGTTCCTTGGCGTGAATTTGGTGTCATGGAGTGCATGAAAACAGCCCATAGTCTCACGATCGAGTATCGAGGCGAAATATAAAGTCATTGCGAACACGGTTGGTGAAATCATCTGGATACAGACTTTGCTGCATGAACTTGGTGTGCTGAGTCCTTCTGCTGCCTCCTTATGGTGTGACAATTTAGGTGCAACCTACTTGTCGGCCAATCCTATGTTTCATGCTCGAACAAAACACATTGAGGTGGATTATCACTTCATTCGGGAAAGAGTCGCAAGAAAACAGCTTGAAATTCGTTTCATATCTACACGTGACCAGTTGGATGATGGCTTTACTAAACCATTGTCAGGACAAAAGCTAATTGAGTTCCAATACAATCTCAATCTTGGCCGGTTGAGATTGACGGGGGGTGTTGAAGATAGAAATAAGAAGCTTCCTGTCGTATATTAGTCGTGTAGATAGAATTATTTGGATCTCCTAATTGTAATCCTAACCACCAAATAACTGGACTCTTTGTGGTTATCTGTTGGGTGTTGTAATCCTGTAATTCTTGATGTATATAAGTAACACGCATGGCTCTACCAAGAGGTTCGAGCTTAACACCATATTGATCCAATCTTATAGATGTTCCTCGTCTCTATGCCAATCCGATGGTGGAAGAGGGTCGGGGGACAAGGCGGACAACAGTGAAGTACGCACAGAAGGTTCCTTCATAGGGTCGGTGTGCTTCGGTGGAAGAGAAGTTCGTTCGGCAGCAAAGGCGCGGGTACCGGTGAAGAAGATTGGATCTTGGGCGGATTCATAGTGAAAAGATGGGATTGAGACTAGATCCTGGGTGGCGATGATGCTCGGCAATGGAAGGCTCGGCGTCAATCGACGTGCAGCCTCGGCGGCAGTGGGCACGGAGGGAGGAGGCATTGGCGGCTTGGGAGCAGCATAGGACCGGGGGCAGCAGCAGAAGTGGAGCAGGGTGGGGTCCACACAATTTGAGAGGCCCCTTGGAATGGGGGCTGGAAGGGGGGATTTAGGAGCCCACTGTAGGAGCCGGAATAGGTGGTCGGCTGGAGTTGCATTTTTTATGTCACCACCTAAAAAATAGGATGGAGGGCTTTTGAGGGCTTCCACCGGAGATGCTCTTGCTCAACTGTAGGGCATCACGGTTGATGCAACGTTGAGCCATGGACTTCTCTTGTAAATCTTTGACCCACACATTTGTTCTCCTTCCATTATTATAGTTGATTGTGCTAGCCTGTGGTCGAAGGTTCAGATACCTCCTGTATAGCAGATGCAACTATCACCACAGTCTATAGGAGTATATCAATTCAGATGCCGTAGAGGTCCAAAGAGAAGCAGGCTACTATTCTGCCATATCAATATGAAATGGTTACAGGGATGAGATCCATGTCAGATGGCATACTTATAATTCCACAAGAACATTCTCCCACTACTTTGGAGTTGAAAGTGTGACAGAACCCCCCTAAAAAAGTAGGGGCTTGTTTCCCAAGATTATATCGGGGGATTTTTGATAAAGTGAGAATACACAAACACAACACGTAAGCATACAATATCATGATCTTCAAGTTATAAATTAGTTATTACATATTAAGTGCCATGTATTAGAGTTTACAAAAGATAAAGCTCAAAAGATGCTTTAAAAGATAGATCAGAGTTTTGCGGAAGCGTTTATCTCTCACGGTAAGCACACACTTTTTGCCCTAGAAGAGAGTGAGCCTCCTCGGATGACCTACACCTACGAGTCTCAGTAGAGAACACAACCCTCATCAGTTTGGATCTCCCACTGACAACCTTCATCGACGTCACCAGAAGAAAGAGGAAGATCCTCACCTACATACAGACGAAGCAAAAACCACAAAAGCAAAAGCTTGAGCGACTACGCTCAATAAGACTTATCCGTCGAGACCCGAAGGCCACAAATTCTAGACATGTAAAGGCTTCAAGTGAAATAACAGACTCAAGCCTACTAGCACCTACTACTAATCACTTTTAAGCAAGTTATTAGCCAAGTTAAGTTAATTAATAATAGATAGATTAGCAACATATGCTAAGCATGCATAGTAATTCAATCAACCATTTTTAGTATCATTAATCTCGACTACCAAGTAGTCATAATTAAACATAACCATAAGTCTCATGTGAACATGATGAAATAACACTTCTACGGAATGACAGTAACGAACAAGCATCACCCATATTCGAGGGTGTCGTAGAGATTCAAATCAATATAAAATAACCTTACAAGGTATCAATCTGGCAACACGACACACGTGAGCCACGAAGGTAACACGAGTGACAACCTTTCACGATGACTATCAAAGAGTTGAGCCGGGCCCACCGTACCCTAGTACCGTCATCCGTGAAGTGGCCCAAACACTATCCCAATGTCATCCGTGAAGTATAGTGGGGTGTCATCCAACTCAGCGACTGTCGAAGCTACTAAGTTTACGGGACCCCTTGAATCCCATATGCGTCAGTACATAATCAATCTTGTTCACCGGGGCCAGATGATCGGTCCTCAATCAACACAGGCGGGGGCTACCACCTTCGAAGCTCTGAATATAAAAACAGACCACTCTCAACCTTTCCATCTGATATTCTTCACTTTCCCCTAGTTGCCTCGTCTGGTCTCACATAAAGCTATCGAGTGAACATAATCCACATAGAACCTCCCTTGTGAGAGTGGGCCATATCGTGAACGGTTATCAACCACTCATCTTCTATCGAGAACCTATTTTACTAAGCATAGTCATTCTACCGAGAATACACCATCACATATCTGTTGAACCACCTCCCCACCAAGGCAATCAGCACGACCAGTCCATACTTCGTCCTCCATGGAGTCGCCCCTTCCTATGAGCACTTGCGTGTGTTCGGTTGCACCTGCTATCCTAATCTCTCCGCCAAAGCCGCTCACAAACTGGCACCCTGATCCACCAGATGTATTTTCCTTGGATACTCAGCTGACCACAAAGGTTACCAATGTCTAAATCTCACCACCAACAACATTGTCATATCCTAACATGTTATTTTTGGTGAGCCAGATTTCCCCTTCTCTGCCTCACCCCGTCTAACAAACGATTTAAACATTTTCCTGCAAGATGACTCTCCCGGTGTGGCTCCCATACCCGCACCGCTGCCGGCGCACCGTGTTCCACCGGGCTTTCCACCGCTGGCCGCTGCTGGCGGTCAGACCGTGCCCATCACAGAGGCTGGTGGTCCGACCGCGAGCCCAGGCGGTTAGACCGCCCCCCGTATAGAGGTTGGCGGTCTAACTGCCTGACCCTGCGCAGCTCCTTCATCGCATGCTTCACCGACCTCGACTGCCCCCCGTGCGGCGCCCACGACTTCGACTACGCCCCACGTGGTGCCCTCAACTCCACCGACGCCACGCGCGGCCCCGGCTGCGCCACCCATGGCTCCAGCGTCCCAGCTCTACCCGCTGCACTACTCGTGTCGCCCTCGGGCTGCGTGGGACCCATCGGCACCGCCTCTACATCAGCAGTTGCTGTCGGCTAAGGCCTTATCAGTGGCTCCTCTGGTCAACCCTCATTCGATGACCACACGGACGAAGTGGGGCTTTCGGCTGACAGACTCACTCTGTCGACCACTTCGGCATCGACCTTGTTGCTGGTGCCCTCCTCCATCTGCGTCGCCCTCATCAATCCGAATTGGCGCCGCGCCATGGAAGAAGAATTTGCTACCTTGATCACCAACAACACCTGGGATCTTGTCCCTCATCCCATTGGCTCCAACGTCATCACCGACAAGTGGATTTTCAAGCACAAGTTTAATTATGATGGCTCTTTGGAATGGTACAAGGCTCGCTGGGTTCTTCGCAGCTTCACACAGTGACCCAGCGTCGACTACGATGAGACCTTCAGCCCGGTGGTCAAGCCGGCCATGGTCCGCACCGTGCTCTCCCTGACCGTCTCTCGCTCCTGGCCGGTTCATCAGCTTGATATCAAGAATGCATTCCTGCACGACACCCTCTCGGAGACCATCTACTATAGCCATCCTACTAGATTTGTTGATCCTACGTAGCTCGATCGCGTCTGCCTCCTCAGTAAGTCTCTGTACGGGCTGAAGCAAGCATCCTGGGCTTGGTACAACTGATTTACCACATACATCACCTCCTTGGGCTTTGTTGAGGCCAAGTCCGACACTTCCTTATTTATACAGATATGGTATACTTGTTGCTTTACGTTGATGATATTGTCCTCACCGCATCCAGCGTAGCACTTCTGCAGCAGACCATATCTGTCCTCAAGCGGGAATTCACCATGAAGGATCTCGGGCCCCTCCATCATTTTCTGGGAGTTTCCATACAACATCAGGCGGATGGGCTCTTCCTCACTCAGCACCAGTTTGCTCTCAATATTCTTGAGCGAGCTGACATGGTGGACTGCAAGCCAGTTTCAATGTCGGTGGACACGCAGGCTAAGGTCTCCACCGAGTCTCGGCCTCCTATTGCTGATCCACCCACTTCAGGAGCCTCACCGGGGTCCTCCAGTACCTAACGTTCACCCGCCTAGACCTCGTCTGTGCTGTCCAGCAGATCTGCCTCCACATGCATAATCCACGGGAGCCCTACCTCACCGTCATAAAGTGCACTCTGCGCTATCTATGGGACACCCTGGATTATGGCATTCTTATGCGACACTCTGCCTCCTCTGAGCTAACGATCTACACTAATGCAGATTGGACAGGTTGCCCGGACACACGCCGGTCCACCTCGGGCTACACTGTGTTCCTCGACGCCAACCTCGTCTTTTGATCTTCAAAACGTTAGAACATCATCTCCCGCTCAAGTGCCGAGTCCGAGTACCAGGCCGTGGCCAATGGTGTGGCGGAGGCCTACTGGCTGCAATAGCTACTTCAGGAGCTCCATGCTCCGCCGATGAAGAGCACCCTCGTCTACTACGATAACATCAGCGTCGTCTACCTCTCCACCGACCCCATTCAACACCAGCGCATGAAGCATGTCGAGATCGACCTCCACTTTGTGTGGGAATGCTTGGACATTGGTGATGTCCGCGTCCTGCACGTGCTAACGACATTCTAGTTCACGAATGGTCTGCCTACTTTAGTGTTTTTGGAGTTTCAGTGCAATCTCAACATTCGCAGTGGCTATAGTTTCGACTACAGGGGTGTTAGAAATGTGTTGTATTATAGGTACATAGATTTAGAACCACCTCCTACGTGAGGCTTGACCCTACCCATTAGGGGTCATCCGAGGCGACGCGCATACTTGTTTAGGGTTTCCCCTCGTGCGCCGCCCTTGACGGTATGACCGCCCGTGTCCGCATAGCCTACTCGGTTTAGGGTTTTGGATAGGCTGCCCCCTATATATATACCTCCACAACATAATACAATCATCTAATTTTCAATGACACACCTCTAGAAGACAACTCCAGTTGAAGTGAAGATAGAGCCACCTACGGCAAAGGATTCTGTTCCTCAAGAGACAAGAACACAGCAGACTGAAGTCACACCAATAGTTCAGAAGCATTCCTCAGCGTCGCACATAGAAATGTGGAATGAAAACAATATCTTCATCGTTCAGACGTGCTCGAGAAATTCAAGGAGGCAGTCACTAAATCATTGGAGTCTGCTTATGACACCTACAACCAAATCATTTGCTAAAGAAGAACAAAATGAAGAACGAAAGTGCAGCCTCTTAATAAAACACATGCTCAGGCACTTCTCAAATAAAAAAAAGAACGAAAGCGCAGCCCAAGCCCAATAATCAAAACCAAGCCGAAGAAACAGACGTCGACTATCGAGATGGCTTTAAAGGACCTCACAATGCAACAATACCTAGACATCTATAAGAAGCCCACGTCTCCATCAGCGTTGGATTGTTGGAAGCAATCAAGAAGCTATCGAAAAGCTCCGAGAGGAAAAAGAAACACAAGAAGAAACTGTCAACCATGGCCTCTACGACTGTCAAGAAGAGCGAAAAGACTAAAACAGCAACAAGGTAGTTGAAGGTGGGGCAACATGAAAGCTCCAACTGTCGTACCAGCGAGCCATGAGCATGCCGCCTTGTAATCCTGCTCTCAATAGAGGGGATTAGACCACGTAGCAAAGTGGAGTTGCCTTTATTTATGCATCTGGCGCTGTTGTCGTTTGTCGCCCTCCTAGTCTTTGGAAGCTTTTTGCCCCCCTTATTTTTAGTATTCTAGTTTATGTACCTTTATATTGTAATTGTAATTCTTACTTTCCTATCTTAATTAATGAATGACAACGCTCCTGTCTCTTTTTTTCAAAGAAGAAGTTGTATTAGAATCCTAAATCTCATATGCAAACTGATGGCAGCGAAGGGATGCCTTGGTATCTGTAAAAATATGTAGCCACAACGAACTCGACAATGATCAGACACTACCATCACATTTCAGAGACTGAAGTTCAGAACAAACTTTCATCCTCAACCATGAAAGAGAAGACATGCAGATGCCTAACGTAGGTTCCTTGTGTTCTCTGCTGCCTGCAACCATGGATGGATGTGGGCATATGCATCAAATCATCTGGGTTGATTTAACTGAGCATGACCAAATGAGAGGCGAGCAACTGCAGGGCTTCAATTGATGCTTTGCTAATTCAAGCAGCGCCAATGTATCAAGAAGGTGCTGAACACACTCCTTTGCATGCTTCAGTGGTCCAGTGAGAGTGGCAGCTACTGAACACAGTTCGGTACCATTTTAGCTTCGCTTCACATCCTGATCGGTGGTACCCTACCAGCTTAACAGCTTCAGTGGAGCAAGATCAGCTAGCAGAGTCTGCGAGAAGGAACAAAGATATAACACCTGAAACTTGTAAACATTGCACTGGTCGACTACTGAAACCGCACAAAAATGACTACTTGCCAACATCGATCTTCAGTAGCAAGATTCTTCTGCAGGCTCCGAGGATCAGATGGTCATCATTCAGACAGAGAAATCTACTCAGAACATCCAGCTGCCGGTCGCTCCTTCTTAGACAAGAACAGATGCATCTAAATGAACTTTAACGGAATGTTCCAACTCTGACGCCACGTTTGCATTACAACTACGTACGCATGCATGCTTCTGGAACAACTGTCTTCAGAGCAACAACTGAATTAATCGTGGAAACAGTAGTCAAATGCTCACTAGTGTCAGTGTTGTGCCATCCTTTTCTTCAGATGGAGCACAAACATCAGAAATGGAAGTCCATCAGAGCAGCACAACCAACAACCTAGCTTGAACAATTGCATGACCCTGCTCAAGAAATGGAAGTTCAGAGTAGCAGAACTGAGCACAGCAACAACTCAATGCACCTGCTTTGTTACCACTAGTTTTTGCTTCCAATGTTCAATTGGCAACGTCTATCAGGGTAACAAATAGAATTAACCATGGAGATAGTACGAGTGTTTACAATTAGCTGCAGTGTTTTTATTTTTTACCTTATCTTTTGAGAAGGCAGTACATAAACCGGCAGAAAAGTTTTGCCGGTCAATGATGACGATGTAGTGGGCTAGGGTACTTAACTTATTAAAGGGAAACATGGATCGTGGGTCCCACACTGGCAAAAAGGCTTTCTGGCACGCATACGCGTACAGGAGGGGTGCGTATCTCACAGGGACTTTTCTCTGTTCGGTGGTTGTGATTTTAACCCGTGCTCTGAAATGCCGGGAATGCCCCTGCTGCCTTGGTTAAGCTAACTGCAACAGTGGGTTACCGTTCTGCAAGGTAGAGCGAATAAAGTGCCGTATACGTACGCCCGTATATAAAAGTGGCGTATGCCTTGCGTGACGTGGGTCCCAACCATACGGATATCCCAACCATACGGATATTTATGACCCTTTCACATGCTCTGTTACCATACAGAAACTCCGGACAATAATTAAGCCTTTAAAAAATTTCAGAAATTAATTTTAAAAATGGCCACGCCAGCATCTGAATTTGTGACTTTGCTTGGGGGAGGAAATGACAGCAGAGCCCCTGTGCTGCTCTGAACCATGGTTAAGCTTTGGCCATGAAAAATTTATTTTCGGCATCAAATGACGGCAACGCCCTAAACTTGCAGGGCTACAAAACTGGCTGTATTTGTTTTTCACCAACAAGTGACCTATTTTTTGCCTACAAGTACCCCCTGGCACCAAAATTTTTTTGGGGAGTTTGACTGAGTTTGAGCTAAAAGAAAAGAAAAAAGGCCAGTTTGTTAAGCCCCAAATAAAATTGGGGGAAAATACAATTTTGAGGCGCTCGTAGCTTCGAATCCTCCCAAATTCGCGCAGCTCCGTCAAGAAATCCGAAGAGGTACTCCCTACATCGATTACTCTCGTTCTTAGCTTCCGATCGAGCTCCGTTTCTCAGCTGGTCGTGTTGTGTAGCGCCAGATCTAGGCACGCAGGTTTCGAGCTGGAAGCGAGTGCGAGCGCCGGCGTCCGGGGCACAGGCGCGCAGCTGCCAGTACCTGATCTAAGGTTCGCCCCACGCCTCCTAAAATCCTGCTAGGTTAGTGCGTTCCTTGGCTCGATTCGAGCTGGATTGAGGGTCCCGCGTGGGATTTGGCATCTGTAGAACTTCCATTCTGCTCCTGCTCTTGGGATATGAGCTGGTTAATTGGGTTTGTGAAGTAAATTTCGGATCTTTCTCTTGCAAGACGTATTGTTTCCGACTGCATGCACACTGGTATTAGCTCCGCTCAGCTGTACCTGTTCGTCTTAGTCAACTGCCCTGCTTGATAAGATCTTACTCCTGCGAACAGAGACACCTGCACTGAATGAGCAGGGTTGTTTCGAAGTCTCATTTTGGTCAAAATTTAGTTGTGACGCTTTATCTACTAGCGCACTTACTTCCTGTTTCTGTTCCACTGCATTTCTAACACTTTCCATATGACTTGCAGGTTGTAGCCTTGAGCAGCTCGTGATCTGTTGGATTTAGGTGATGCAAGGAGTGTATTAGGTTATTCCTTGGTGGTAGGTCTTGGGCTCTTCTGCACCTGCCCAAGATCCACTGATTGGTCATCTGAAGGTGAAGATGAGTGCAGACCAGAGTAACTGTGACACGATGGGTGAAGCCCTCAGGGCGAAGGATGCAGCAGAGCGCAAGTTCCATGCACGTAACCTCAAGGGTGCCCGGAGATCAGCAATCAAGGCACATAATTTATGCCCATTACTTGAGGGCATATCTCAGATGGTCGCGACACTTGAAGTTCACCTTGCATCTGAGTCCAAGATTGATGGGGAGAGCGACTGGTATCGGATACTGTCTCTCAGCTCCTCTGCAGATGAGGAAGAAGTGAAGAAACAGTACAAAAGGCTAGCTCTCCTGCTGCACCCAGACAAGAACAAGTCTGTAGGTGGAGAGACTGCCTTCAAACTTGTCTCTGAAGCCTGGAGTGTGTTGTCTGACAAGAGCAGAAAGATGGTCTATGATCAGAAGGTGAGAGACCACTCTATCGTGAATGGTGCCAATGGTTTGTATACTTATGATAAGAAGGCAAATAAGCGGGCTCGTAAAAATTCTGCCGCTGCCTCTGCAGCAGCTGAGTCTACCATTCGTCCCCCTGGGGTTGACACATTCTGGACATCATGCAA
>VSTD030003837.1:0-10641 GCA_008808055.3 Sporobolus alterniflorus | reverse complement strand
TCCGAATGTCGAGCTCCTTGTCCAACCGAAGCCCGGTGACCAACCCCTCGTATTCGGTAGTGTTGTTGGTAGCAGGAAACTCAATTTGAATCACATACTTCAGCATATTACATTCAGGTGGAATGACCACGACGCCAGCTCATGCCCCTTTCAGGGTGTACGATCCATCAAAATACATTACCCAATAATTAGGCAAATTACTGATGCCTCGTAAACCCAAATCCGTCCATTCAGCAATAAAATACATGAGTGCTTGAGACTTAATCGCCCATTGGGGGACAAATTCAACATCATACTGGCCAATTTCCACAACCCATTGTGTGATTCACCCCATTGCTTCTTTACTTTGGAGTACTGGAGCCAGTGGGCAGTCAGATACAACCCGAACTGTGTGCGCCAGGAAGTAATGCTTCAGCTTCCTGGTTGTCATGAGTACTGCATAGACCAGTTTTTGCACATGTGGATACCTTACTTGAGCGTCCTTCAGGACTTTGCTGACAAAGTACACGGGTTGTTGCTTGACCTCCATTACCGCCTCTGGCCATTCAACGGTAATGACTGTGCTGACCACAACGTCGGTAGCCACCACGTACAATAACAGCACATCATCAGGTTTGAGTGGCACCAGGGTTGGTAAGGACTTGAGATATTTATTTAACTTAACAAATATTATCGCCGCTTGATCATCTAATTGGAAACCATCCGCTTTACATAGCAGCCTATAGAATGACATTCCACACTCTCCCAACTTGGGTATAAATCGGCTGAGGGCGGCCATCATGCCTGTCAGCTTCTGGATTTCTTTTCTAGTCCGAGGGGGTTGCAGATTCTCGATGGCTTCCACCTTCTTCAGGTTCACATCAATTCCTCGGGACGATACCATATAGCCCAGCAGTTTGCCTGATGACATGCCAAACACACACTTTTTAGTATTGAGCATCATCTTAGACTTAAGCAGATTGTCAAAAGTCTTTTTGAGGTCATCAAGCAGATCCCCATGCTTTTTCGACTTCACTACTATATCATTAATGTAAGCTTCAACGTTCCTCCCAATCTGACTTTGCAAGACTGTGTGTACACATTTTTGATATGTAGCTCCCCCGTTCTTAAGCCTGAATGTTATCTTAGTGTAACAGAAAATTCCAAACAGCGTGATGAACGCTATTTTTCTTCATCGTCAATGGTGAGACTGATTTGGTGATAGCCTGAATAGGCGTCTAGAAACGACAAAAGTTCACACGAGGCCGTGGAGTATACGATCTAACAAATACGGGGCAGGGGGTACTCATCTTTAGGACATGCTTTTATTCAAACTAGTATAATCAATACACATACGCCAAGATACGTCAGACTTTTCTACAGGAACGGGGTTTGCTATCCAGCTTAGATAATCTACTGGTCTGATGAATCTGGCTTCAAGTAACCTGTTAACTTCCAGCCGGATGGTCTTGTGCCTTTCTGGTCTGTATCTTCTTTTCTTCTGCTTGATCGACTTAAACGCTGGATCAATGTCCAACTTGTGCTCAATCACCTCCCTGGGGATCCCAGGTATATCTGACATCTGCCATGCAAACACATCCATATTTGCCCGGAGAAAAGTGATGAGCGTGAGTTCCTATTTGGCTTCTAGCTTCGTACTGATATGAAGCTTTTTGTCAGCATCGCTAGGGTCCACCTAAATCTCCTTGTCTGTGCCCCCCTTCCTCTCATCGGCCACCAGCCGATCGGTGGCACACTGGGTTGATGTGGGGGTAACCGTCATGCCCTTCTTTGCTACATGCATTTTGGGTGTGTCCCCTGCTAATGGTCCAGGTATCACCATCCTGGCGGGGGTTCCTCCCTCATGTGTCTTGACTACCTTTGCCGCTAAGTTTTGCGCCTCTTTTTCGCTGAACCTTCCAGCGTGAGTGAGTGCTGCATTTTCACATGCTATGGCATCATGCTGATCTGACTTGAGGGTGATTATCCCCCTGGGGCTAGGTATCTTGATTGTTGCATAAGCAGTGTAGATGACTGCCATGAATCTTAAGAGGAAATGCCTCCCAAAGATACAGTTGTACCCGATGTCAAAACTGGCAACCTCGAACGTTAGCATCTCCCTGCGCTTGTTCTTCCCTGCCCCACAAGATACTTCCAGATAGATGTGCCCTATGGGAGTGGGCGACTGCCCTGGGATGATCCCGTGAAATGTGTCATGTATAGGGATCAAGTCTGATAACTTAAGGCACATCTCAATGAAGGTATTTCTCATCATGAGATTTAACGAAGCCCCACTGTCAATCAATCTCTTGGCCACCTTGTGCCGTCCGATCGAAATCTTGATAATGAGCGGCAGGTTCCTCTCAAACAGCTCCGTGTCTGGGTGATCTTCTGGTCCAAACAAGATGTAATCATCGAATCACCTCATCCATCTTCCTAGCTCGATTTGCTGGGCCAAGCCAATCTCATGCTGAAGCTTCTTCGCTTGCGTCTTGGAGGTGATTGACATGCTGCCTCAAAGATCACGTTGATCTCTACCATATGCTCATCTCCGTCGGAGATCTCTTGGTGATGCTCTCCCCGACGGGGATCTTGAGGTGCTGGCGCTGCTGGTGGCAGCATTTTTTTGTGATTCAGAAAAGTTTTGCACTCTTCCAGATCATGTCCATCTGTACGATGGATCTTGCACCACTTTTTTGCGCCATCGGGGCGTCAGAAGGGTCTCTTTTCCTTCTGATCTGAGAATTGTTTTCCGTGGTACCAGTGTCCTCCACGGTCCTTCTGATCTCTTCGTTCTGCGGTGTTGACCTCCCGGTCATCCCTTTTTCTTGATGGCCCCTTACCATGAGACTCCAGAAGTCGAGCCTGGGTTTTGGAAGCCTCTATGCATATATCGGTGACCGTGAGCAAATCAGCCACCATTTTGGGTTTCTTCATGGCTATCTCTTCCATAGTTTTAACATCGATGATGCCATCATGGAAGGCGTTAATGATCTTGATGTCCTGGATGTGCGGGATGTCGTTTCTGGCATTGCAGAAATGCTTGACATAATCGTGAAGACTCTCATCATGTTTCTGCTTGATGGTCTTGAGGGTCTCGGCAGTAGACGGACGATCATAGGTGCCCTGAAAGTTCCCGATGAACATGGCACACAGCTGGTCTCAGGAGTGAATGGATCCCTCGGATAAATTGATGAGCCAGGATCTGGTGGCTCCGGACAATGTCGTATGCAGGAAGTTGGCCTTTACCCGATCATCTCCACCGACAGCTTATATGATGGTCTGATAAACCTGAATAAATTCTTCAGGATTGCTGGAGCTATCACATTGATCAATGTGGCCTGCCTTAAACTTGGCCGGCCACCTGACCTCCCTGAGTGGCCCCGCCAGAGCGCGGAACCCACTTCTCTCTGTTGGAATAACGCCCCTTGCTAGGAATCGTTGTGGTGGACTTGGTGTTCTGTCCCGGATGCGCCTCCGATCTTCAATGACGTTGCGGAGATCATCCCGTTTACGGCCATATTCCCGCACATTGCTGTTTTGTGTGATGCGCCAGTGCACATCGTTCTTGGCTAAATGCCGATTTGGACTAGCTGAGGACGCGGCTTCACTTCGGGCACGCCTTGCCCGATCGTTGTGGTCAGCAGACGGTTCCCTTTGAGGTCCGCTAGCTGACTTCTCTGCTATAACGAGGTTCGTCGCCTCAGCCCCTTGCTGAGCCAGGAGTGCAAGAGGAGAACCATCAGGTGCCATACGCTGGATGATCTTCATGATCATCTGGACCCGAATGGTATTGAAGTTTGGGTTGAGATTCCAAACCAACCTAGTGCTAGGGGTTTGGGCTTCAAACATCTCTGATCTTCTAATAGTGGGATACCCACTAGAGCTGTTGCAGGACTGATCCCCGTTTGGGCCACCATAAGGATGAGGCGGCTATCCTTTGCGGAGTTCCCACAGGCGCTGGCCCTGATTTCGATGTAATCATCAGATGAATCTCGGTTGGGGGACGATGCCGATGAACACGAACTCGGTGCTCCGGTGAATGTCCGGAGGGTGGACATCATGATCGGAATACCCCGAACGAGCTTGGTGGTGCAAATGTATAATCCTACAAACGGATCCGAACCTAAGCATGTACTGCCTGATGTAGATGAGGTAGCAGAAGTGGGGTGCTCTGGTGCTAGCCCTGGGGGCAGCATCTTGAGGTCTCTGCCCTCCCCAACGACAAATGTCAATGACCCAAAGGTAAACTGGGTGCCGAGAGAGAACTTTATGCCGAAAGTCCAATGTGTCATGGTCTTTTTGAACGGATCTTGAGTGTTTCCACCTACCTGGTGCGTCTCTGTCGACACCGTATCGTCAGATACTTAGAGTATGATTGGGAGAAACGCAATGATGCAAGATTAATCTCGAGGATGAACACGGCGGGTTTTAGACTGGTTCAAGCCCTCTCATAGAGTAATAGCCCTACGTCCAGTATTGTTGTATTATGTTGTGGAAAACTATGAGTTACTTGTCACAGATGCATTACGGACTGTTATTTTTATAGTCAAGAGAACCACATCATAGATATGGCAAGTTTTCAACTCTGTTACAATCTCAATAAGCACACATCTGACCGAGACTTTATCTTAGGGTTACATCCAACCTCGTGGGCTGTCGCAGTTATTGGGCACCTGATCCGGACGAATATTTGTGGTATCATCAATTGGCTTGGCAATACTAAGGGTTGCCCACATCATTCCCAGCCTGTTATTCTGAGAACATATAGTTTAAGGGTGATGATTGGTGTTTGTCTCAATGTCGTTTATCTTTCTTGGATCTGGTTGGACTGTGTAAGACCTTGGACCACCTGAAATGTTGAACACTCTGTTTTGGAAAAAAAATGCACTAGAGTTTGCTTTGTCTTTGAAGTTCTTCACAACATTTTTCTGAAATTAGGTAAGCTTTAAAATAATATTCTTATATATCTGGGTTGGCTAATTCCCATTACTGTAACTGAAAATTATGTGCTCTTATAATAAATTCACTGGGGCCTGCTGATGTTTAGCTGCAGTTTTAGTTTCTCCATTTTTCTTTAGCCATAGTTAGATGCTGGTTTGCTTGGCTGTCTTTGGAATTGCGCCCTCCATTCTTCTGCCTTTTTTTCACAAAATATCATTCTCCTGAATTTAGGTGAGCTTCATCTACTATGGTTGATTTTCATTACTGTAGCAAAGAAAAATACTTGTTGTAACTATATCAGTTTGCTCAGATCTTAAATACAAATGGCACAAGAGAACGTATGTAGCTAGCTGGAAAGAAAGTATGGAATACTATCTGAAGAGTGCCGTTATATTACATTTGTTTTTAGAAAGTTAGTTTATTTGTTTTTCCTTTGCCATTACACAAAATGATGGTTGTCGTTAGATATGTAAGGTGATTTTTATTCGTTTACATTTTACATGTTCTCTTAGCAATTGCAGAACAGAGCACCAGACACTCCATTATTATGCTGTTTGGACCAGCAACTCTAATAGAATATGCAAACTGACTTTTGTTAATTTATTCGTCTCATCAATTGAATCTTTTGTTTGCAGGGACGATGCTACTTTCAATAAATTTTTGTGGACACAGGCGTTGATCTGGGGTTTTACTAGCCCTTGTTGGATTGCCAGGGCCTTCTCCGATGACCGATATTGAAGTACCCAAAGCATGAATAAATTAGGAAATCCATGTATCCTGTTAAGTAATCGTTCTGGCTGACGGCACTGTACTTTCGACTCTTCCTGGTCGCTCCTGTTATTTCAAACTTTCTATTTATGTTTATGGAGGGTTCGAATTGCTCCAATCGCTCCTTTTGGATTGCTGGGGCCTGGTGTGATGGGGAGTTAAACAAGTAGCTATAGATGTTTCAGAAAGAAAAACAAAAAACAGCTTCAAAGCGGTTCACTTTGCTGCTGAAAGAGTTGCAGCTTCCTGTGCGCACCGTGGATCCTGTTCCGCAGTTCTCGTCGACAGCATCGTTGCCGGCCGGCGCGCAGGGTGCGGAACTGAACACACCCGTGGGCACGTCCGCGTCTACGGATCAGGCGGCCCCCGATCGGAACAAAACCGGGGGCGACGAACCGCAGGTGCGCGATACCGACTCACAACCGCGAGCTCTAACTGCCTAACAGTGACACGTCAAGAGAGAGAAAACAGGATAGCGAAACCAAACTTTCTGGCCCGTTCACCTCACACCCCGTCAAAGGCTACGTACACAACCCCCGCCCGATCTCGCACGGAAGGGGCAACGGCGCGCCGCCCTTTCCCTCCGTCCCCCACGGCTGCACCGATCATTTCCATCCGACGGCCGGGGAACGACCACGCGCACCGCACGCCTCCGGATTTTGCCCGCGACATGGTGTGGGAGAAGAGAAGGCGTCCTCGCATATCATCAGTCCAGGTACCCCATCGCGTGCGCGCTAAGGAAGCATCCATCCGCAGATAGTTAGGTATAGATCCTATCCTACCGAATCTGCTCATCAGTAGAATCTGTACATATTTTTCTTCATTTTTTCCAACGGAACAATTATCCTCTAGCGAATTCTTCCGCAGATTATCCAGCTTTTTTTTTGCCCGATGAAGAATTTTCTAGGCTATCTCTTTTCCTCCAACAAACACAATGTCGAAGATCTATTGTTAGATATTTGGAGTAGGATTAGAGGGAACACAAGTCGATGAAATTAATTTCAGTTGAACATGAAACACAAGGTTTAGACTGATTCAGATCTTACAGAGAGTAATATACATATGTCTAATATGACTTTGTTGATGCTAAATTATTGATTATTTTTCTGATTCTTTTTGTTATTGTCGGGATCTACCTAACTATCTGTGGATCTACCCTGTCTATTTATAGTCGAGAAATCGCCTCATAGATTTTAGCTGGATCCCGACTCTAATTATAAAAGATAGAAACTTCTGATCGTAATACTAACGTATTCCTTAAATTAATATCTTATTAGGAGTTATCATGAAGTTATGATTGAACTCTTCATATGCTATTTGTTGGATCAACATGTTCATGAGTTGTCCTACCTGTTTGATCTTTGATCTTCAGTGAGCCTCCGGTACAGGCAAAATTTGAGGTGTTGTCACTAGCCCCTGAACACGTCATCAAATTTGGTGAACTCCGATTCCCGATCGAGCTACCGACAGATTGGCAATAGTTGTTTCATCTTCTTGTTCGACATCCTGTTCGAACCAAGTTGATCAATTTTATTTTTGACATAATAGTTGTTTCATCTTCTTGTTCGACATCCTGTTTGGACCAAGTTGATCAATTTTATTTTTGACATAATAGTTGTTTCATCTTCTTGTTCGACATCCTGTTTAGACCAAGTTGATCAATTTTATTTTTGACATAATAGTTGTTTCATCTTCTTGTTCGGCATTCTTCTTCACTGATGTTACGGGGTTGGTGATGTGTTCAATATGAAAAGATCACCATATGGCTTCAATTTTTGTCTTGTATATGCTGATATCTCATCGGTGGGTAACTGAGGTTTCTTAAAAAAATCCTTCACATCCTGCTTTGATTGGTGGTGACTTCCATCCTTTAGTACCGAGTGATAATCTGAACGGGCGTGAAGTCGATTGGATACATCTTCAACAAGCTTAAAACTTCAGAGTTGTTCTGATATGACGTGAAGTCAATCTGGCGTGTGCTCTGATTTTAGCAAATCAACATTTGTCTTCACATGATGGGAATCTGATACACTGCACTGTCTTCGTCTTAATTTGAGTTGATTGAGGAAAAATTTGAGCTGGTCGGGAAGATAATCGGACGCTAGATCAATCAGATCGATAAATCTACTACTCCCTTCATCTTGATGTGATTCGGTTGAGGAGTCAATCAGATCCAACATTCGCTTCTCCGGAGTGCTTCTTCGGGATGCTCATAATTACAAATACTTCAAATTTACCAGGTGCGAAAATACTAGATCCGTGTACTGATCATGGGTGGTAGATCTTCTCTTGTTAATTCTTACATTATGATGTGAAGCCGGTTGATCCGTTGTCAACTGATGAAGCTTATGAGTCGATTAGGCCGACATGCCCAATTATGATAGATGACGATCTCATGCTTATTTGCTCCCTCATGTTTCGATGAATACTAGGAGACGTGCTCGCGGGGTTAGAGATCGAGCCAAATCATCGACGATGATATCTGCTGAGCTGCAAAAACCTTTTGAAAACTTCATTAGCGCGCACTGAAAGTAATAGAAGTTGTATGGAGCATTGATCGGGAGCGCATACCTATAGAGACCCTTACTTTTTATACGCGACGTTGTGTGTGCTGAAAGTAAGAGAAGTTGTATGGAACATTGATCAGGAGCCCCTTGCTTTTTGTACACGGTGATGCGCGTGGTGAAAGTAATAAAAGTTGTATGGAGCGTCGATTGAGAGCCTCTTGCTTTTTATACACGGTGATACATGTGTAGAAAGCATAAGAGATGGTTAGGGACGTCAATCAGAAGTCACTGGCTGATTTTTACGTGTTGGCTCACTGACCGTGCGTGCGATCAGAAGTAAGTTACTTGCCTTGATCGGGGACGCTTATTGTTATTTGGGTAAAACTTCATAGATCATCATGATGCGTAGAAACGCTTATCTCCTTGCGCGGTTCTGAGGGTTGCACTTTGAAAGCTGATTGATCCGATCATGAAACTTAAAGTAGATTACCCCAAAATCAAAGAGTATTTACACGTAAGCCAATATGATTCACTGATCGATACAAGTCATATACGTCTGACAGTGTTTACCCTTTTGACACCAATCGAGGGGTTGTCCGACACTTAGATGGGGTAAAGCATCTGACCAGATCAGGAACACGTCATCTCTTTTTCGAGAATTATCATTTTTGTTGTTAGACTGGAGAGTCCATTTGATCTGTGTTATAGAGTCAGGCATCCCCAATTCAGAGAGAGATCGGCTAAGTGTTTAATGACCTG
The DNA here is from genome assembly GCA_008808055.3 of Sporobolus alterniflorus. Classification (NCBI taxonomy): domain Eukaryota; kingdom Viridiplantae; phylum Streptophyta; class Magnoliopsida; order Poales; family Poaceae; genus Sporobolus; species Sporobolus alterniflorus. The sequence continues at coordinate 1,684 of VSTD030003837.1, read as the reverse complement.
AAAAGGTGGCTAGAGACGGATGGAACCATCACGTCATAGTGGGCTGCTAGGGCAGAGCCGGAGTATAGATCTATAGTGAGATCTATTTTCGGAGGGGTTCCTGGAGGATAGCCCCACGCCTTGATCACCTCTTGTAGTGATGTTGTAAATTTCTTGAAGTCGTCTAAATCTGATCTAGCGATTGGACTCATTTTTTATAGCTATCGGGGTAGAGACAGAGTGTACATCTATAGCTAGATCTCTTTCTGGACGTGGTCCTAAAGAAGAGCCCGATGTCCCGATCACCGCTAAGAGTGAGATCGTGGATTTGTTGAGGAGGTTGAATCTAATCCGGTGATTGGATTCATCTATGACATCTATCGAGGTAGAGTTAGAGTATAGATCTGTAGCTAGATCATTTTCTAGATGGGGTCTTAAAGAAGAGTCTAATGCCCCGATCGTCGCTGAGAGCGAGGTCGCAGATTTCTTTGAAGTTGGTCTGGCGATCGGACTTGTCCATGATAGCTATCGGGGTAGAGCCAGATTATAGATCTGTAGTTAGATCACTTTCTAAATGAGGTTCTAAATGAGAGCCCAATACCTCGATCATCACTCAGAGTGAGGTCACGAATTTCTTAAGACAGAGACGCTCTTGTAGTTGTTCTTCCGACCTGCTATGAAATGTTAGAGTTTTGAATTGAATATGCATACCTGATAGGGACGAAGATGTCATGTTGCACCGTTCGGGCTAGCCGTGCCCTACTGATTGGGCCTGAATATATTCTTTCTAAGGTGGTGGTGCGTTGCTTATCGATCACTCAACGCGCACCAGTTCTGGAGCAGGAGCCCCTATTAGTCACGCAGGTTCGACCCTGTGGTCGGATCGTGCTGAAGTCCGAACTAAGGTGGAGTGCGACTTGATGAAGACGAGTTGCATTTTATCGTCATAGACCTGTTGATCACTAGGTGCTTGCTGGAGGAATTGATCGCTTGTCGATTGCTACGTCCGATCATGCTGATTCTTCGGACTTCGTTGTTCGGATCTCACTAAGGGCTAATCCAGATGATCGGGTAGTCATTGATAGAGTCCCGATCAGTAGTCACGCTGGACCGTTAATCAAATTTATTGTAGCTTGTTGCCTGACGACCGCTTGACATGTGGTCGCCGAGTTCTTGAGGCCTCGATGGAACTCGAAGCCGATGGTCGTCGTGCGCCGCTCTTCTTGTTCTTGAGTCGGACGCTGAAGATCGTCGTCTTCTACTGTCGTGAATGGCAATGTTTCGGACAAGAACTGGATGATCGTTAGTAACTTCTCGCTGTAGATCCACGTCACCATGAGTTTATAAGGATGAAACTCCATGTTTCTTCCCTACCTGGCGCGCCTCTATCGACGATCTGTTGTCAGATATTTGAAGTAGAATCGGAGGGAACGCAAGTCGACAAGATCAATCTCAAGTGAACATGAGGCGCAAGATTTAGACTGATTCAGACCCTCCGAATAGTAATAATTCTACATCCAGTATGACTTTGTTAATGCTGATTTACTAATTGCTTTTTGATTGTTTTTGCTATTGCCCTCGATGGAGATCTATCATGTATATTTATAGTCAGGAAACTGTTTCATAGAGTTTAGCTAGATCCCGACTCTAATTTTAATAGATAGAAATTCCTGATCATAATTCTAACATATTTCTTAAGTTGATA
>VSTD030003836.1:0-10641 GCA_008808055.3 Sporobolus alterniflorus | reverse complement strand
GGGGGACGTGGCAAGACCGGGGGGGGGGGTAGGGGCATAAGAGCGAGAGGCGGCAAGTCCGAGGGGGCAGTAGGGTCATGGGAGAGGGAAGTGACAAGTAGTGGATGACGGATTGTCGGTTGGACGCTTTTACTACATAGGTGAGTTTGACAGTGTCGATGGTGGGCGAGATGGAAGATGATCATAGGGCCCTTAGAAAGAAGACTAAGTGGATCCCACGATGCCAAACAAGCAACAAGTTCCACGATATGTTATTTTAGATGTCTGGATGGTAAATTGTGCTTGAATGAGAGTGCTTCGCAACTTTTGGGACCCAAAATCAAGATTTAGGGGTACCGGGACCTACTACCTAGATGAGACCACTTAACAAGTTCTGGGGCCTAGATGAGAACATGGGACAAGTTCGAGGACCTCTGGTGCAATTCACTCCAAATTATAATTTTAGTACCACTTGGTACATTTCCAAGTATAAAAAGGTCCTCAATTATATATTAAATTCGGTGTTGTGTTTCAATTTCAATATATAGTGGAAAAGGATAAATCCAGGAAACGGTTTTGACCATGGAAAGCACCAAAATTGCATTATTGAGCCTTTTTTGTTCTTCAAAGTGACATTCTAATCAAGCAAAGAAATCCGTCCAATTGATTTGGCTGTCTTGCTTTGACTGACAATTAAGATTCAAGATAATCCAACTTTGGTAGAAAGGCTGACAACTTACATATTTGGACTCCTTAATCAAAATCAAGGATACAATATCATGATAGCTAGAATTCTCTTAAGTTTAGCGGAGTACAAGAATAGGACAACCTAACACAAACATGCCATTTCATTATTACTATACGTGAAGTAAACAAAACATTAATGCCAGACCTTCGTGGCACAATATTACTAATCAAACAGCAGTCAATCAAACACACATTTTTATAGTGATTCAATAACGAAGCACAAAAAAAAAGATAAACCCCTTTGCTGGTTAGAAACTAATCTAGTTATTAGAAAATAAAAACAAAAAAAGTGGCCAACATAATGCGAATTCACAAGAGAATTTGAACAAAGTTTAGGCAAGTCGCAAACATAGCAATTATACCTAAACATATGTGACCGTTGCTGTAAATGTGTGGGTGCATCGGTGCTGGATGCAGGAATATAACCTGCAATTAACAAAAAAACAATATTTGGATCTAATGCACAAATAATCACATCGAAATTCTAACATAAATGGAAGAGAGAAAAATATCACCTGAGGCGCTTCCATTGGATAATGCTCAGGGAAGTCAATCTGAAGCTGGTATGTCTCGTCCGCATAGAGAGTTCCTGGCGCCCCAGTCACCTCGATGACCCACCTTTTGTTGTTTCATCCATCATTGATTTCATATATGATATTTTTGGGTTTCAGTATCACAAATACAACAAAAGTATACAGCGGCATCATGAAGGGGGAAAAAGATGAGAGACATCGCAAAATTCCACCACAGATAAACGCCCAAAACGCAAGCAAAGCATCATGGATCTCACAAAAGCTAACTAGCGGCTCCGCCAACACAAGAAAACACGGTAGCAAAGCACGGGGGAAAAGGATTGAGAAACTCCACAGGGCTCATTTGGTGGTCGAGGAGAGAAGAGAGGCCAGGGAGGCACCTCTGGAGGTTGTCGGTAACCCTGTGCTTGAACCCGGCGGGCAGGTTGACCTGCCATTCCGCGAGCTCCTTCTGAAGCCTGTTGCACGCGATCTTGCTCAGCGCCTGCACATACACACACAAATAGCAAGACAAGCCACAGGATAAAAGAAAGAAGGATCAGCCAAATCGACGGCGCCAAAACGAATGGACAGGGCCGGCGAACCCGGATCGGGATGGACCCAGGAAAGGTGAGGTGGAGGTACCTTCCGCGAAGGGGAAGGGGAGGAGGAGCTCGTCATGGCGTGCACGGTGCGCGGACGGGCCGCGGCGGCGCTGCAGTTGTATGGTGTTGGAGCGGTGAAGACAAGGGGCCGAAGAAGACGAGGGTGGAGCGGCCGGTTTTGCGAATGGAAGCCTTCGGTTTAAGTTTCCAGTGGTTTAGATGCTAGTTGACCAATGTCAATGCGGTCGATTTTTTTCGCCGGGACAAATTCATTCATTTTTTCTAAAGAAACACAGTATAAACACAGATACTCATATACGTATGAGCAATTACCCTTATGAATATATACATACATATTCTACCCTTATGAACATCTTTGAAAGGTTGAGCCGGATTGATCTTAAGATTCACAAAGTCGGTCACCAAGAGCGTCTTGCTTTCGACAGGGACGTCACCTCTCACTAAAAAAATAATTAACCGTAAATGCAGCACTCATATCAAATATAGGATTTGAACCTAGGTGAGTTAGTTTCACCACTAAAAATCTAACCAGCTGGGCTAAGCTCACTGTGCCAAATTCATTCATTCTGGTGGTAACTAATTACTCGACGCTCCCCGGGAATTCTTTCTCCACTAAGACCTGAATATCAGGTGGAACTTTAAACCGCATCACCGCCGCTTGCCAGTTTCGCATGGCTCGCCGCGCTAACTCGTGGGCAACCCATTAGCTTCTCTCCGAACGTGAGCAAATCGGTATTCTGACAGTAACCGGCCCACTGCATGAATCTCTGAAATCACACCTACCCAAGAAGCTCGAGATTGCACTCCGAACATCAGTTCGTTAATTAACCTGGTGCAGTCCGCTTCAATTATCATCTCCTGACCGATCCATACCCGCACTAGCCGAATACCCTGCAAACAGGCTTCTGCTTTTTCTCCAGGGATCGCCATGCTGATAGCAGTACCCTACCATGACTATCTCTCATTATGATCTCAGCGCTTGCTCTTCCTGTATCCGACCGGAACCCCACTTCTGAGTTAAGTTTCACCCATCCCTCTGACAACACTTGCCACTTCTGGACAGTCCTCGCTGCCCGAGGCCATACTTTGAGTTCCCTTCTCGTGATACCTTCATCTACCACCTTCTTTCCCTTGTCACTTGGCCCTCCTCTTGGGGACTTGCCTGACAGTGTAGAGCGATGTAGCGTAGCTCCTAAGGAACTCGATCAAACTCGTGACAGAAGCCCACCCATCACCATGCATGTTGTTATTCCTGAGGAACCAAACTTGCCATAGGAGCAGAAGATTATTTGCCTTGGTTTCATCGTCCAGATGACTAAGCAGCAACTGGAGCCATTCTGGTCCTGTCGCATAGAATTGTTCCTCGTCCTGCAAGCGTCAGACTTTGCGCATTTCTCTCCTGAGCGCTGCTGCCTTTGTACACCTAATGACCGCATGGTGTCCCGACTCATCTTCTCGACCACAGATTTGGCAAGTGGCAACCTTTTCCATTCTACGCTTCATTCGGTTAGCCTGGGTGGCTAAGCCATCCTGAGCCAAACGCCAAGCAAATATTTGAACTTTTGATGGCGCATTGGCTGACCAAATCTCACCATACAACAGTCGGCTCCCATCTGATCTCGTACTATTACTCGCCCAATTTTCAAACTCCTGCTCAGACTCCACAGCTAGCTTGTATGCACTTCTAATGGTGAAAATTCCAGACCATTCATAGAACCACGGAATCTGATCATCTTGTTCCCGATCTGATAATCTGAGCTTTAACACCTCGCACACATCGTGGCCAAACATGCATTCTCTCAGGAGGTTCTCATTCCACTCACAGCATCCTGGGATCATGAGCTCAGATACCCAACGCAACCGTGATCAACCTTTTTTCATACTGATCTTCCTAGATGGGGCTCGGGCAATCCATGGGTCATGCCAAATTTGAACACTTGACCCAGACAAGGACAGTGTACCGCCGCTTGAGCGAGTTTGAGAGAGAGCTGAGCCATACTCGCACTCAGCTGCAGGAGGCTCAGGAGGAGATAGACATGAGGACTCATGCGATTGTGCACCTGGAGCACACAATCGAGCAGCAGGACGCTGAGCTTGAGGAGAGGGTGGAGTAGATTGTCGATCTCTTGCACCAGGTCCACGAGCCCCAGATTCAGTTGCCACCCACATCAGAGGAGGACTTCGAGGAGGCCGAGCCTATGTCCGAGGTGGACGATGACTAGATCACTCGGATGTTAGCTAGAATCATGTGTGTCAGATCTTTTGACTTTTGGAGTGGTTAGGATAGGCTAGCGAGTAGCTTGGTAGCTTGTAACCCTGGATGTAATCCCACAGCTTGAGAACAAGGTTCTCGCTGCACTTTTGTTTTTGATATTCGGGTTTCATCCTTTGCACTTGTTTAGTGATGTGTTGTAAATTTCTGTAATCTGGTGTAATTTGAACTAAGTGAATGCTTTATGGATACAATTGATCAGCTTTACAACAATTTTCTAACTTTATGTACTCGTACATGTTGCTCCTGATGTTTTACTCTATCTAATGGTGCAGCTACTTTTTGCCAAACGGTGCACACCCGTTCTGGTGAGGAGTTTGCCCTCAATGTTCCAGAAGTTCCAAAATCTTTGGCTCGCTGTGGTGGGGCACCTCATCCTCCACCCCATGGGGCAGCACCTCTGCCCCACCGCCGTCGTTGGTGTCTATCGATTAGCTGTTGGCCACCCAGAATGAGCTGATGAGGATGCTGGTAGAGAATGATGCACGCCGTGGGGCAGGACACCCTCTGCACCACCACCGGTAGGAGATGGATTCCTCGTATTCTGACTTTCTGGTGACACATCCTCTAGTGTTCGCCGAGCTGACTGATCTGCTAGAGGTGGATAATTGGCTCCACACCCTCGAGTTGAAGTTTGGGCTTCTACACTGTATAGAGTATCAGAAGACTCTGTATGCAGCCTAGCAGCTTCGAGGTTCTGCAAGAGCCTGGTGGGTGAGCTACACCACCACTCTCCAGAACAACCACCAGGTCCTTTGGGCTGAATTCCGTGAAGCATTCCACAGTCATCACATTCCGACGGCTCTTATGAACCACAAGAAGGAGTTTCTAAACCTGCAGTAGGGATCTGGTATTGCCTATGAGTACAACAAGAAGTTCAACTACCTGACACAGTATATTGGCCATCACATGGATATTGATGCAAAGAAGATGGAGTTGTTCAAGAAGGGACTCGGCGCTCAGCTCCATGAGCACCTGACAATGTTCCACAACTTCAATTTCAACAAACAAGTAAGTGCCTCTGTTGAGCAGGAGGATGCCTCTCGTGCCTGCATGGATGAAGAGTAAAGGAAGAGGAAGAGGCCTATGTCAGGACCTCTTAGAGGTGCCCCACTGAAGTACCACCAGGTCTATACAACCCCAGCGGGCTAGCACCCGCGATGATTCTCTCAGCCACCACAGTGGGCAGAATGCCCACCCCAGCAGTAGCAGATGTACCCTCAAGCCCTCACCTACCCTCAATAGTCCGCACTGCCTCAGGCACCTCAGCTGCCCACACCAACCCTGATCTACTCATGCTTCAACTGCGGGAAGGTCGTCCACTTTGCCCGGGATTGTCGTGCCATCAAGCAAGGGAATTCATCCAGAGCATTAGTGTCGGCAATGAACCAACATAGGAGCCATCCTAGGAGCCTAGCACCACGGATTGGCCATGTCAACTACACCACAGTTGAGGAGATTCCTGATGGTGAAGAAGTACTCGTGGGTATGTTCTTCCTATACTCTCATCCTATCATCATTCTATTTGATTCTCGAGCATCACATAATTTTATGAGTTCAGCACATGCCAAGAATGCTAGTCTATCACTGGTGGCTACAGAAATACCTTATGTGATTAGTACATCCGGAGGCTGGGTGAAAGCTGATCGGATAGTCCGAAAGATTCCACTTGAGTTAGCCAGGCGGATTTTCCCTACCAACCTCATCATCTTAAGTGGTCAAGGGATAGATGTCATGCTAGAAATGAATTGGATGAAGAAGCATAAGGCCATTCTGGACATCTCTGCCCATCTGGTCCACCTAAATTCTCCCGTGTATGACAAGGTCATGTTGCACCTATCGACAGTTGCATAGCTCAAAGCCTCATTGCACCACACTATGGGGAATAGTATAGAAGAAATCTCGGTGGTTCGAGAGTTCCCAGATGTCTTTCCAAATGATCTGTCAAGAATGCCGCCCAAGAGGGACATTGAGTTCAAGATAGAGTTGTAGATGGTACTGCCCCTGTCTCTAAGAGTCTGTACCGGATGACGCCAGTTGAGTTGGCAGAATTGAAAATTTAGTTGAAGGGGTTACTAGATAAAGGCTACATTAGGCCTAGTGCATCACCTTAGGGTTGTCCAACTCTCTTTGTGAAGAAGAAAGATGAAGCCCTCCACTTGTGTGTTGACTACCGGACGTTCAATGCAGCCACCATTAAGAATAAGTATCCTTTGCCCCGCATTGACCTCCTATTTGATCAGCTAGCGGGAGCTTAAGTGTTCTCCAAGATCGATCTCTGTTCTGGTTACCATCAAATCAAGACCCATGTAGAGGATATTCCCAAGATGAGTTTCTCAACTAGATATGGACTTTATGAGTATCTAGTCATGTCCTTTGGGTTGACCAACGCACCAGCACACTTCATGTATCTTATGAATTCAGTATTCATACCCGAGTTGGATAAGTTTATCATGGTTTTCATTGATGACATTCTGGTCTACTCCAAGAATATGGAAGAGCACGAGGAACATCTTCGTATCGTGCTCCAGCGATTGCGAGAACACCAACTATACGCCAAATTCAGCAAGTGTGAGTTTTTGTTGAGTGAAGTTCCATTAGTGAGTCATGTGATATTAGGAGAAGGAATCACAGTAGACCTTGGTAAGGTTCGGGATGTGTTAGATTGGAAGCCTCCGAGGACTGTGCACTAGGTCCATAGTTTCCTTGGGTTGGTTGGGTATTATCGTCGATTCATTTTGAATTTCTCCAAGATCTCCAAGCCTATCACCGAACTCTTGAAGAAGAGTACAAAGTATGTCTAGAACGGGGAATGTGCTAAAGCATTCCAGACATTGAAGGAGATGCTAACCACATCACATGTTTTGGCGTAACCCAACATCACTAAGTCTTTTGACGTGTATTGTGATGCCTCAGGCATTGGACTAAAATGTGTTCTTGTGCAAGAAGGGTGTGTGATTGCCTACTCCTCACGACAGCTCAGACGTCATGAGGAGCACTATTCCACTCATGATCTTGAGTTGGCAGCCATTGTCCTTGCCTTGAGGACATGACGACATTATCTGCATGGGAATGTGGTTCATGTCTGTATTGACCACAAGAGTTTTAAGTATATTTTCACCCAACCAAATTTGAATATGAGGCAGCAAAGATGGCTACAGTTTGATCAAAGACTATGAGTTGGAGGTTCACTACTATATGGGCAAGGCAAATGTTGTTGCAGATGCATTAAGTCGTAAAGCTCAATGGAACTATTTGCCTGCTATTCATCTTACAAGAGAAGAGTCCAGCACCCGAGTACTTCCTGACCTAGCTCTGTACAATGTGACCCTCACACCACTGTTATGGGAAGAGAACATAGCAACGTAGAAGGATGATGGAGTAGCTCATATAAAGAGAAGTTTGACAGAAGGTGACTCCCAAGTGAGTTGCTTTCACGAGGATGCAGAAGGAACATTGTGGTTCAAGGACCGAATAGTGGTTCCAAAGAAGGATGAGCTCAGAAAGAAGATTCTTGAGGAGACCCATACATCAAAGTACTCCATTCATCCTAGTAGTACAAAGATGTACCATGACTTGAGAGCGCAATTCTGGTGGATGAGAATGAAGTGCGAGACTGCTCGCTATGTGTCAGAGTGCGATACTTGTAGGAAGGTTAAGGCTGATTACATGAAACTTGTAGGATTGTTGCAACTGCTGTGTGCTTCCCTAGGAACCCATCTGATCCACAGTTCAACTTATCACCCGTAGACAGATGATCAGACTGAGAGAGTGAACTAGATTCTGGAGGATATGCTCAAAGCTTGCGTAATGGACCATCAAGGCAGCTGGGACTAATGTCTGCCATTGGCTGAGTTTTCTTACAACAATAATTACCATGTGAGCATCATGATGGCACCATTTGAAGTACTCTACTGACGTCGCTGTCAAACCCCACTTAACTGGATCGAGCCGGGTGAGAAAGAAATCTTTGACCCCGATCTCATCACCGAGGTCAAGGAGACAATGTGATGTATCCAAGCCAACATGAAGACATCCAAATTATGACAGAAAAGTTATGCAAACAAGAGACATTGGTCGATTGAGTTTGAAGTTGAAGATCATGTCTACCTTCGTGTATTACCTATGAAAGGCGTGAAGAGGTTTGGGGTGAAAGGCAAATTAATACCTTGCTTCATTGGACCTTTTCCCATTCTGGAAAGATGTGGACTTGTGGCTTACAAGTTGGACTTACTATTGTTATTGGCTGGTGTTCACAATGTGTTCCATGTATTGCAGCTCAAGAAGTGTTTGAATGCACTCTTAGATGTTGTTCTCCCTGATGTGATGTCGTTCGAAGCAAATATGTCATACCCAGAACATCTGATCAAACTGCTAGATCAGAAAGATCGTGTCACGAGGCGACAGACCCCAACTTTTACAAAGTGCAGTGGACCAATCATTCAGAAGGAGAAGCTATGTGGGAAAGCGAGGAGTTCCTCCATTCCCACTATCCGGACTTTCTACCCCCACATGAAGGTATGCTGATAATTGGTTCTTGCTTCTTTTTGAGTCTTCTCCTTTCGTAATCTTGAGGCAAGATTTCTTTAAGGGGGAGGGTTGTGACACCCCTAGTGTCACTGTAGAGGTAGTAGTGCAACTCCAAGTTCAAATTCAAATATCTCAAATTTCTCCAATTGTGTCGAATGCCACTTGTAAAGAAACATTGAATTCTTGTATACAAGTGATGTCATAAAAAATATATTTGCGTAGGCCATACCAAGCCATAATTTTGGTGAATTTCTGGGATTTTTCTAAAAGGTTTGAAGCCCTTTAAAATTCAAACCAAATTCAAAATCTAATTCCTTCCCAAATTTTGAATTCAAAATATCTTTCGATTTTGAAGTTTGACCCAAAAGTAAAGTTGTTCCCATTTATCACCTCTGTCACCCCATAATTTTTCATGAATTTTGGAGGCCAGGAAGGGCACCTTTTTGAATTTTGAATTTTGGGCGCTGGAAAAATCGTTCAAAATTTGAAAAGGGTGGTGGGGCACACATGTCAGTGTTGGTCGTTGCCCACGCCACGATGGCAGTCGTTGCCAACTTTCTGCTACCACCTGCTCCCGTCCGCGCTGGTGTCGATCTCACGCCATCGCCCCCTATCTCCTCCCCTGCCCTTTAAGTCGGCGCCCCCTTCTCTCTTCTATCCCTTCACCTTTTTCCCCGCTGAGCCCGGAGCCACCCCTGCTCCACCTTTCCATCGATGTTGTGTCGCCGGTAAGCCTTGCTGCACCACGCCCCACTTTGATTCAAGGAAGCCGCCGCCTCATCTCACGCTCCTCGTCCCATTTGAGCAGGTTTGGGAGTCGAAGAACCCGCGTGTTCACCGAATTTCGAGCGCCGCTACCGACCCGACGCCTCCTCCGGTGAGGCCCACTGCCATGCGCCGTTTCTCCCTTCCCTCTTCGGTTTATGCTGCGCCTAACCTCGCTCCACCTTTACCTTCCACTGTAGGATGCCGCTGAGTCACCGATGACCCCCACGACTTCCTCCACCGCCGTGAGCACCCACGCCTCTGGTGAGGCTCTTCCCCCACCCGTCGACTCCCGTGCTCCGCTAGGGTTTCTGCCAATGTGCCTTGTCCAGCGGGTGTGCCAGGGTCGGCTGCACCTCGTGGTGCCCAGTCGGGAGCACCTCGACTACCCTAGCACTGCCGACAAGGGTGCCTCGTATGCGCTCACTGCGACGAGGATGCGCCATGGTTGCCGAGCCGTGCCGATGAGCCTTAGAGCCGGCAGGCCACATGCGAGCTGGGCCTTAAGGCTGACTGGGCCATGCCAAGCCATGGTAGCCGTGAGCGCCGTCTCAGGCGGGTTGGTTTTCGGCCGTGGGCCGAGTTCCGGCCTAGTAGGCCGAATTTTCTTTTTCTTATTTTGATTATATTCAAATAATTTAGAAAATGTTCCAAAATTCATAGAAAATCAAATATAAATTATAAAATAAATTTCATTGGGTAAAAAATATTTTTTTCTAGTAAAGAAAAGTATTAAACCTATTTACTTTACTTATGAAGTAATTAATTAGCAATTAATTGTTGTTAATCAAGTGTAATTCATAGTTAATTATCTAGATGGTGTTATTTAATGAAATTTAGCCTAAACACTTGTAATTATAGTACCTTCCTAGTAAAATTAGTTTCATCTCTGTTCATGAACTTTCATCTTGTTAATTAATTTTTCCTCCCTTTTTGGTTAATAAATCCTAGTAATTAAATTACTTGGAGATAAATTACCAAACCTTGCCATGATGTCATGTTAGCCACCCCAAATCCTGATTAAATCACATGAGTTCATTGTCATCTCTGAACATGGGTCCTTTCTTTCTCGGCCCGCTCCCTATTTCTTTTAGAAGTTTATTTCCTAATAATTAATGAAGGAAATTCTTCAGACAAATATAATTGAATCTTCTATCACCCTAAAAATCAAAAAGTCATGTTGTTAATGTCTTTTCTCCCTTTGTTAATC
>VSTD030003835.1:0-10641 GCA_008808055.3 Sporobolus alterniflorus | reverse complement strand
CAGACTCCATCGTGGTCACACGATCTCCTTCTAATTTTGCTTGACACGTAGAATCATTCTGATTACGTAGCATACCAAACTTGGTCTTCTAATATTTCCCCTCAATCAAATTATAATCGGGCAAGGTTAAGATTGTGCTTAAAATTTTCTAATTGCCGGTAGTGGTTTTGTAAACTCATCCGCTACTTGATCTCTTGATGGTACAAAATCAATTTCTAGTAATTTTCTTGACACTCTTTCTCTCATAAAGTGATAGTCCTCTTCAATGTGCTTGGTAGAGCATGAAACACTGGATTACCTGAAAGATATTTAACACCCATATTATCACACCATAGCTTAGTCGTAAAAGGAAAAGGAATGCCAAGCTCTTGTATTAGTATCTAAATCCACATAATTTCAGCAGTTGTATTGGCAATTGATTTGTATTCCGCCTCGCTTAACTGTGAGATAGTATTTTGCTTTCTAGCACTCCACAAAATAAGATTTGTACATAGAAATATAGCATATCCTCCTGTTGATCTTCTGTCATCAAGAGAGCCTGTCCAACCTGTATCTGAGAAACCACTAATCACCAAAGAACTAGATTTTTGAATCTTAAGGCCAATTCGAATAGAACCTTTTATATATATCTGAGAATCCTTTTAACGACCGCCCAATGCACTGTGGTTTGAGCACATAGAAATTTATAGACTTTGTTAACAGCAAAAGAAATATCAGGTCTTGTGAGAGTTAAATACTGCAAGGCACTAACTATGCTTCTGTATTGAGTAGAATCATTTTGTCCCATAGGTATTCCTTCAAATATGGACATATTCTCACTAGTGGATATTGGAGAATTAACAGGTTTACAATTTCCCATACAACTCTTTGGAGAATTAACAGGTTTATCTATTAAGTTGTTTGCGCGTGCATTTATCTTTTTAAGAAAATAAAAAATGTTGATTAACGTGGGTGGAGGATTAACTGGGGGTTTCTAGGACCTGAGGGTGAACGTGAGGCCTTCTAGGCTTGAGAGCGAATGTGGTGGCTCGATATGTTGGCCTAATAGTAAGATAATAGATTTGCTAGTTATTTTCATTAATTAACAGGGGTAACATCAAGAGATGGAGAAATTTGAAGATCAGATCTAGCGTGCTCCTGCTAACAAACTGGAAAAAGTACATCCTGCAGCCATCGCATCCACATACCGTCAATCAAACACACCACAAGGCCAGAATTCAACAGCAATTAGAGTATTAAACCAACCGTCACTGGTCAGAGCCCCTGGCTTTGCATCCAGAGTTAAGCGATGAAGTGCAGCAGTCATCCGGAGAAGCAAGGAGCCTAGGCCTCTGGAAGCGTGGGTTTTGTCAAGAAAACTGCAGCCGCCACGACAAACGGAGGTAATGCCGAAAACTACCGGATGAAATAAAGCAAAGCAAATTCGAAGCGGAAGCATCTCCAGCTGCAATCCCCTCATCACTGGCTCCCCCAGGTAGTTGCTGCAAACAGCATTCAGCAACCCCGAAAGCGCAACCACCCTCCACCATGAAAGCAACATGCGAACAGAAGCAGAGAGAGTTGAGTCGGCGCTCACCTCCATCGTGGGAACGGATCTCAGTGTCTCAGTCACGGCGAGGCGCAGAATTGCGGCGGCGATTCTGGGCACTACACGCGAGCTGAGTAGGCAGGTAGCCGCCAGGCGCGGGGCGCGCGTCGTCGCTTGTGGGTGGGCTCGCGGGGATTTGCGCCGCGGTGTCGGCGCGCGGAGGAAGGGGACGACGACTCCGCAGGCGGGCGCGTGTGTTCTTTTGTTGCTGCCTGCGACTTTTGTACCGTAACGATCGGGCCCCGATGCGCGTCGGCACCCACGAGCGCACGCGACCGGTGGTTAGTTGCAGGAGCAAAGTGGGTTCCGGTCCGATGGCGGGAGAGCGCGCCATTTAGTGGGCTTTGTGTTTCCCCGTTATTTCTCTCGTTGTTTTGCTTTCTTGTGTTTTGTGCTGGATTTGATATCCTGCCAAACTATGGTTTGGTACAAGGCTGTTTATAGACGGGTTGAGATTTCTCACTAGTGAAACTGGTAGTGTAAAAATTTCTTTGAAACATTATTCATCTAATTTAAAATATTATTCATTTGACTCATACGAACAGTGCGCAAGTTTTTGACTGGTTCTCTCAAACCGACAATAAACATGGCTAGTTTCATCATAACCTCCTTTGTAAATGAACACCCAACTTTGGTCTTGATAGAAGCCAGAGTGTATACAATAATATACCATATTCATAACATAGGTACCGACTGGGATGCAAGCAATGATTGCGTGCAATCGTGCAAGCAGACAACGTCCACCGCGCGATGGCTATCCAACGGAAAAATTCTCCTATTCGTGCTTAACCCTCCCGTGCTGCCTGGATTTTTGCTAAGACCCCCTGGACTATACACCGAAATCACCGAATCGTCGGCGGCAGACCGCATCTTCCTCTCACGTCGCCGTCGGGCGTCCTCGCCCTTGCGCCGCCAGTCGCACCTTCCACCCCAGGTCTCTCCCGGCGCCCGAGGTCCTCCGCCAGGTCACTGGCTGACGCTGCTGTCCACTGCCGTCGTCGTCGCCGTGTCCTACGCGGGTCTTCACGGGCCGCCGCCGTATTGCCCCGGTATTGCAAAAGGCCATTGTTCAATACAAGTTCAGCGGATGCAAAGTAAAGCACCTAAAAACCAAAATCCGACACATAGCCTTCTCATCGCCTCCCTATTACATTGCACTGCACCAGCAACTCCACATCAGGACCATTACAACACAGCAAACTATTACTCGTCCCAGAATCTTATTTTAGAGCCATCACACACCTTCCATTAACCTCAAATTAGTTGTGCTTCAGATTTTTGTTTCAGGTTACATTATGTTTTTCTTCTTGAGAAGATTGTATTTCTGAAGAACATAGTACCATTAGTCGTGCTGGGAGCTTAGTTTAGAACCAGTATGTTTCTTTGAGAATGCAAGTTCAGGACTTATTGTTCGAGCAATATGTTCAGAGTCAAATGTTGAAGCGATCCCTGATGACTGAGCAAAATGTTCAGAGAAGAATCAAAGCAAAATGTTGAGGCAATGCCTGATGACTGAGCAAAACGGATGGAGCAAAATGTTCAGAGAAGAATCAGGCAAGCGGGAGAGACCTCTTCGGCGGCAGCCTCGCCTGGCAGGCTTCGTGTAGTACCCCAGGACCACAACCCATTCATCGATTTTGGTAGCAGGGAGACACGGCGACGACCGCCACGACACGGGCCGGCACAACAACGTTCTCTGGCCGGCGCAAGGCGAGGACGCCGGACGGCGACGCTAGAGGAAGAGGAAGATGTGGTCTGCTGCCGACGATTCAGTGATTTCGGTGTATAGTCCAGGGGGGTCTTAGCAAAAATCGAAGCGGCATGGGAGGGGTTAAGCGCGAATTGAAAAATTCCCGTTAGATGGCCATCACGTGATGGACGTTGTCTGATTGCACGATTGCACGCAATCGTTGCTTGCACCCCAGTCGGTGCCTGGGCTAAAACCGTCCACAACAGCTGCTGCATGCGGACGTGCATCTGTGTTTTGCCTATGCGAGAGTGCCTCAGCTATAGCAGCATACACATAAGTGCGAGAATCTATGGCACCGAGCGCATTTCTGGTCGCACAAGCGCGAAAACTTACGTTTCTCTCTCCTCGATGTGAATATCATCCACATCTTCGCACTCCCGCGGCCACTCCACATCCGTTTTCGCAGCATTGTTGCAGACGGTGTAAGTTTTCTCTACTTCAATCACACCATTAGTTTTTTCTCTTTCTCTTTTGACCATCAGCTCTTCAGCAATAATATATATTAGTCTATATAGCATTCAGTTCATAGCAATATCAGCATCAATCATATCAGTCTTCTCTCTTCCAATTAGCATCAACACTCCAGACTTAACCATTTCAAAATTCATTTTATGGACAATGAATTTAAGAAAACAAATTACATTACAACTGAAAATGCATTACATAACAATTAAAATTATAACACACTAATTCAAATTACAACACATATAAATAGACTCTACTCGTTATCCTCATCCTCGACCACCGTCTCATTTGTTTGGGTGAATTAGAGATCTTTTTATATAAGTCTAAGGGTCTCACGATGATTCTGTAATTCCCCCTCGTTCATGTTTACGGTGGAACGCTTTTGAGCTTGTTCCACTGCTTCCACAGTTGTGCCTTAGCAAATGGCGATTGCAACGTTTCATTACGTGGCAATAATCATGATTATTGCAACAACATAAAAAGTCATTGTAAAGTGCTATTGCAACGCTACTACTTGCTACCACTTTTAACCAAAGTAACATTGTTGCTATTGAAGGTGTTGCAACAAATATGGCCCTATTGCAACCATATTTCACCGTTGCAATAGACCAATTTTCTAGTAGACCTTTGGCAGAATTGACCACAATAGGTTGACTAATCTTCCACCTAAAAAGATGAGCATGACCAACAAAGGCATCCAAGACAAACGAGAAACTAGTCCTAGAGTCAAAAAGAGTATGTGCATCAAATAAATCAACTGAGATAGTACCTGTCGCCACCTCTCCACGATCTCTGCCATCCATAGAGGGCAAAGCATAAGCTCTAGAAACACCAACAGAAGAAGAACCACCAGATATAGCATCAATAGGTGTAGCAGTCCAAGGAAGCAATGGCACTGCAGGAGCAGAGGGGAGGCAAAGAGCCCCAAAGTAAGGTGCCATCGGTGTAGAATTAGGTGCCATCAAGTACCGAGGGTGGAATAGTGCAGGCAAGTACGACAAAGTAGGCGGTGTCAAAAAGTGTTGCTCTGTAGCAGTCAACATGTGTGCAGCACCACCAGAAGCTGGAGTAGACACTAAGTCCCAACAAACCTTTAAATTTGGATTCTTCCTGCACATCACATCCTTATGGTTATGGCTGCATAGAGAACACCTCCCAGTCTACTGACACTCAGCACGTTGATATGCATTACCACAATGGAAGCACACCAATCCCATGTCAGGCTTAGGAATAGCATGGTACTTTGGAGTAGTTCCTCCTGAAGCGCTAGACTAAGCAAATTTACCGCGATATGGCTGATGGTGATGGGACTTATCCATCTTATGAACATGACCACCCAAATGTCCCTTCTTATCATCTTGACTGTGAGAGTTGTCAGTGCCTGAAGATTTCTACATCTTATGAGTGTACTGTTGTTGCATTTGTACACCCAAAGCTTGCTCCACAATAGTGTGATAGTCAACAAATGGAAAAGCTTCCAATGTGTGCCTAATCGAAGACTTTAGGCCTTGATTGAACCGGCTTGCCTTCTCTATCTCACCACAGGCCACATGTGGGACAAAATGGACAATCTTGTTGAAACCCAGCTCATACTCTGTCACAGACATATTTTCCCGCTTATAGTTATGCAAGTCTATCTTCATCTTCTCAAGAAAAGTGGTTGGATAAAACCTCCTCTCCAACTGAGTGACAAAGACATGCTATGACAAAGAAACATGGACAGCATGAGAACTATGCACACCTCTCCACCAAATCTGAGCCTCTCCCTTCAGCAGTTGTGTCCCATAACAAACACGGTCACCACTGACCACCTCAAAGACATCCATTTTGTCCTCCACATAATTCAACCAATCTGTGGCATCAACTAGAGAACCACATCCATCAAAGGAGTCTAACTTCATACCAATCCACTCCATCAAAGAAATCACACTGACCGGAATAGCCATCTGAGGAACACAACTAGGGACAACGTGAGTAGCAGGGATAGCGCCTGTAGCTAGGGAAGCACTAGTAGTAACAGTAGTGGCATCAACGATAGGGGCAATAACAGTACGATTAGAACCACGTTTCCCTTTCTTAACCTATCTCCAGCAAGCCTCGGGCACGGATGCACAAATGGAGGTCGATAGGGAGCTGGGCCCACCTTCCAGAAAGTGCAAACTCATCATTGTTTCCAGCGGCCACCAGATGCTGATAGGCATGACCCGCTCATTGCCAACCACCAGCAGTGCGCCCGGGCTCCATCCATCGTTGGCCGCCCCTCGCACCACTGCCACCTTCGTCTCTAGAGCCCCACCATCGGGCTCAGCTCGATTCAACTGCCCATGAAAGCGCACCCCGACATCTCTAGCTCGCTCTACTCCCTTCAAAGACAAGCATCCACTAGACGCTTCTCAACAACTAGCACACCAAGGCCAAGCTAGCATGAGGAGACGACACAGTAGCAGGTGGTCAGAGTGGGGCAGGAGCACTACGATGACAAGGACATGGAGCTGACGGTGTGCAAGATTACACTTCACCCCAGGGGACGGCCTCAAGGAGTATGACCACCGCACGAGGCAGTTGGCATTCCGCGTCGAGACCTACAGTCGCAGCATGGTGTGTTGCCAGAGCTTTCCCTCGCAGCCGGAGCTGGCGGCCTCCTTCCCCCGCCTCCCACCATGGCCGCTGTTGTGCACGCCTCACCCGAAGGCCTCCACACAGGGGAGAGCGATGGGCAGCACGAATGGGGAGAGGAGAGAAAGTCATAGATTTGGGACTCGATAGAGGATGATTCCCATTATACACGTCCGCATCCATTTCCTACTGTACGGTGAACAGTAGGAATCGGAGACCCATTTTACGGATGCGATGCAGGCTGCATTTCCTACTGGAGGTAGCCTTAGGCGGCATAACTGCAACCACCAAGATAAACAAATAATAAATAATTATGTCATATTCCAGAAAACAAATATATGTATATGTATACAAACTTCAATTGATCAAGCCAAACAACAACAAAACATATACAAACTACCTATCCTACATGTGCAAGTGTGTCAAGTTTTTTAGTGAGTAAATTTTTAACAAAACAATAAACTTTGCCAAGAGTCTATAACCTAGGCTTTGATACTAGCTGTAACACCCCGGAATCCATAATCACCCGGGATGCTACAAAACACCACAAACAACCACCGAACTACAACTATTAGAAAATTCAACAACATTTCCTCTATAAATTCAAACATCGCGGAAGCATTGACATATAAAAGATCAATAATAACCAAACACACTAGTGGCAATATAATATCCTTAGCAATGAATATGAAAGCATTCAACATAATAACTTCAAGGACCACACAACAAGAATAATCCTCAAGAAGACTAAATAAATGAACTCAAATTATTAAGTTTCAATCAAGTAACTGGAAAGAGTAAAGCAGGGGTGAGATGAAAACATCTCAATAAGCAAATTTATTTTGATGAGTTATTTAAACCACAAGTTCAATTAAATAATGATTTAACATAGAACTACACTTCTGTATTAAACGTAGAATAGAACAATATGTAATGAACAAACTTCTAATAGAAATAATGATAACATATCTCTTCCAACAATACTTCAAATGCATATGAATGCAATTAAATATGTCTTCTACCTGCATACCCAACAAGGTATGGAGTTGCATCCAAGATGTTGTACTAGTATGGTCATGACCTTAGTTACACGACATAACTTCCAAAGCAAAATAAATGATGCATTGCACATCACATGTTGTAATAAAAGTAATATAGCTTTACCTCCTCCATGAACATGGATGAAACACATAAACAAATGCTCCACAACAATAATAAGCATAGATAGAGAATTAGTCAATACTAGGGTTAAGTGAATAAACATCATAAGGTTCAGTTCTTAGTAGTATAATTGGTTTTAAACATTATAGTGTAGGTGATGGAAATAACAAACCAAAACGGTAGCAAACCACCGCTACAATTCACTTGCTCCGTAGATCAAGAAAAATGAATTGAGCGTGTTCTAGAGGACCACCACCTGACACCTATTATGGAATGAACAACTCAGTATAAACAATAGAAATAGTGCCCCTACACTCCAACTCGATATCCAACAAAAACAACAGTACAAGACATTACTAAAACAACAGCAGTGCTGCTTGTTATTTTTTATATCTTTGAAACCACAAAGGTAATGATAGCAAGAAAAACCTCCACAAGCATCTACTTTCACTCAGGTACAACTTTGGTATTCATCAAAATAATTTCAATTTGCCATCTACTATTTTTAATCTCACTTACAAAGTGACAGATTAGATTTGTCGGTAGACTAGCACGGTGCTAAGTTTGAAAATCTGTAACTCACAAACGGCTACACCAAACTAGGTGTTTAAGTACTCCATAGAAATATTAAGACACATACTACAATATCTTCCATAGTGGTGTAAACAGATTCGACCGCTAAGCAATTTAAAACTACTGCTCAAAACTAAAAGTGTTAACTGAATTCTGGAAACTGACAATATCTGAGAGGGAACTTACAAAAAAATTATACCTCCCTGAATAATAAATGGAAAAATGTAAATAAATATTTGTTAGAAAGGTACTAAAATACTATACAACTTTCGTCTACACAAGATTTTTCCAATTCAACACATAAGAACCCTAAAAAATGTTTGATCTGCTACTGCTCCCCAACGAACAGAACATGGCATGGCTGACCTCTCTTCCCTATCCTCAATTTGCCCAAACGGCATAATCAAGATCTCCTCCTTGCCTTGACCTTTTTTTCTCCTCCTTTGCCCAAACTGCACGGTGGAGAAGTCAGAAGCTAACCTTGAACATGATGCCCTCAGGACCCACATTAATCAATATGCGCCTAGGGAGCCAAGCCTGTCTAATGTTCATGCAGAGAGAAATAGCAGAGAAGTCATAACCGGTTAAGCAAAGTTGCTCAATGATGACGACAGACCCAAAAGGATAGAAAGCATCCACAATGAGCTCCTTGCACCAATATTCCACAGGGAAGTCAAGGATTTCTAGGTTAACAAGATAGCCCTAGTCTAGGCAGATCCTATTATCCGTCATATCATGGGGGAGAAGGCTAACCACATAGCTCACACCTTCCCATTCAATATCTATCTGGGATATGTTTGTGGCAATGGTGCACATGTGTGGAGTTCTAAAGACAACTAGGGCACTGGCTTGGGTGCACTGGACCAGCATGAAAAAGGAAGAATTAAGCTCAGAGCTGAGGGCTGCCCGGATGATTGGAGCTGGGGATTCGGTGTGTGGGTAAACTAAGGCTAGAGCAATGTTGTCAAACAGGCGTTTGGCCACAATAGGCAAGTTTACCTCCCCTATATCATCAAGGCCCGCAAAAATTTCATCTAAATTCTCAGGCTGTTGGAAATCGGTGAAGTCAATTGGCCCTGCTATCACTTGTTCGGTTGGGGTGGGAAAGGTGCAGAACCATGGACTGGATGGTGGAAAACGGGGATCCTAGAATGGTCCTCCTCTTGACAGTCCAAGCCAGCAATAAGATCTCCATTGAACTCCATCCTCGGAAGAGGCAAGCGACAGGATATGGAAGAGTGCCCATACCTCAGACAAGATTTGCACCGGATAGGTTCACGACAATCTTTCCTGCGATGGAAATGGCTAAGGCATCTAAAGCATCTACCTTCCAAGGAAACAATGGGTTTAAGCCTGTTGCGAGGAGCGGTCGGGCACGATTTATAGGGCCGAGGGCTGGAGATGAGGGCTTGAAGGTATGACTTAGTGCCAGGTTTATTGATGGGGCTAGGGTGTCTGGTGGATGGAACCAGTTTAGGTGGAATAATGGATGGCCTGCTACCCAAGGTTTTGATAGATGCGCCCTGCGCCCCTTGCACAGGAATGGATTTTTTGTTGATGCGTTACAGGAAACCCAAGATATCCTGCTGACGTGCCGGGAAGGTTAAAAGGGTGGCTACCCGGTTTAGACCCTGATTGGGACGTAACAGATGAGAGGAATCTTTTACGAGATGTCGTCTAGCGTTTATCCCCAGCGCGCTATCCGAAGAGAGAGCTAAGCTACCCGACGCGCGAACGTTATTCTTTGGGATGCCGTCGGCATCTGAAGCCGAGGAAACTTGATTGGGGTTTCACGGGGTGAGGGTTGAGGTGTTGGACTTAGAGGGATTACGGATCGGCTAGGGTTAACGCTAATCAGGTTCTAACTAATCAATCAACTTAGATCTTGGATCTTAGTTCATACCTTGGATCTTAGACGAAGACGACTCCATGGCCTTGGATCCGGCTGTGGTCGGGGGCTCCGGTGGCGATGCGTAGATGAGAGTAATGGCGGTGGCGGCGCCGGTAGTGGGGCTTCCCATCACTAGCCGCTCTTAGGGATCGGACCTCTCTTAGGTTTCATGAACTCACACCAACCCTGACCAACCTCGGTCCATGTGATGGCGTGATACTTATAGCGCGGTGTGACAGGGCCCACTACCCATGGAAATGGGGCGTGCCCCCGATCAGGGCACCAACGGAGTCAGAGGGGGGAGACCCGGACTCAATATGACTGAGTCCAGGGTTGAGATCTACCCAACATTCTCCCCCTAGATCTCAACTTAGTCCTTAATTCTCAATTTAGTACTAAACATAGTACCTACTTCATCATAGACCAGTACATAGAGAAGATACGTCACAATAGTCAGCTACGTACTACGAGACGTAGCAACTACCATGCACTTTTCTATTCTGAAATAGATTCTTATCTTATTTTGGGCCTTTAGTATCCAAGGATCATAGACTTTACCATAGACCCATGTCGACTGTGGTTCTCTGAACGCACTGG
>VSTD030003834.1:0-10641 GCA_008808055.3 Sporobolus alterniflorus | reverse complement strand
GTGAGCTATGATATGGGAACAACTAATATGCAAGCAAGACTTAGGTATAAGTGTGTAAGCAAGTCTCCTGGTCCATTGGATAGGTATCCAACCGTAGATGTAAATTGTACAGGTGTTAGGGGTTGGTTGAAAAAATCTACAAGGTGGTGGGAGAGTTCTAGTGACAAATTTACATGTACAATTGATCCCCATCCAAAGGAATAGAAGACTTAGACCCCATTTGGATCCATTGAGTTTTTAAGAAATCAGCTTCTAAAAGCTGATGGGTCTCTAAATAGGGTAATTTTTTCTCTTGTTTTAGAAACTAGAAATCCAATTTCTTAAAAACTTATTAGGTGGTTCACCTCGGCTAAAATAAGAATTTTTGGCTAATTATCTCTTGTCCTTCATTAATTGCATATTATTTATAATCAATGCCACCACATCTTACTTTCCTATAAGCAAATTAAATGAGAGGTGGAGATGTCATTCAAGTTTCTAAAAACTAATCAGTTTTTAGAAACTAATCAGTTTTTAGAAACGGGTGATCTCCAAACACCTCGGCCCAATATTTTTTTAGAAACCAATTTTTAGAAGTCATTGCTAAAAATCAGTTTTTTATAAAAAAAATCAATACATCCAAACATATTAGTCAGTCGTTGCTTGCATATTAGTCAGTCGTTGCCCTTTTGATATACCTCTTCCCAGAGAAGGACGCTCTCAACTTGCTCCCGAGCTTTAAAATAAGAGCTGCTATTTTGTGTTTGCATGCATGCGTGCGTAGTATATACGAGCGCGCTCGCGTGCATTGCATCAAGGGAGCCAACGACCCAAGCCTTGTCTGCTGCCTTGCAACTTGGAGCCAGCACGGCCACTCGCAGAGGTGACGAGGACGGAGAGCTCGATAAAAAAGTTGTCGCGCGCGAGCACCACCATCCGGTGATGCCATGTGACAACAAATTAACGCCCAAGATATAAAGGCTGCCCAGCTCGGCAAAACCGAGCGGATCATCTATCGGTCGTCATCAGCCGGCGGTTCGTAGTGAGGCGCCTGACTGAGCTTGTGAGCCATGTGCCGTCGTCGTCGCAGCTGTTTGTGTGCGTGCACGAGATGGGGAATCTGCTCGTGAAGGGTTCTATTTCTAGAGAATTCATCTCTCTGGGCTAGCTGGATTCTTATCACCCCTGTAGAATAGCATTTTGTTTTGTTTTTTTTTGTCAGATAAATCGTAGAACAGCTAGCGTGGCAGTTCAATATCGCGATCGATAATTCTATCACGCCATGCATGCAAGGGTCCAAAGGGAGTGGTTTCACGGGGGGAGATCTTGCCTTGTCTCTGCTCTCCCGGACCCGTCGTGTTGGCGTCGAGCACACACGTTCCGATCTCGCTACAAACGGCTGGCAGAGGAGGAAGGGAGAGGGAGGAAATTGCATTTTAGTGTTCATGAGTTTGCGCCTCGTTTGTTGCGTTCCGGTAGGGGGGACAGCCGAGTAAGTGTAGCATGCAGTCTAATCAGATTGTGCGTGGCTGTGTGTGTGTGGACTCTTAGTGTTCAGTTTATTTTTTTATCAAACAGTTTACTCTGTGTGTACGAAGAAATTTGAGATCTGGTCCAATACCCTTTTATAAGTTATCAACGAATGTCCGCAATCGACCTTCGTCACTTAGTTTGGAAAAGAGGAACCTCTCCTCTCAAAAAGAATTTCGTAAAGAATGAAAGACAGTTTAATTTTTTCTTTTGGTTAGCTCTGTAGGGCAGATGTTGGACGTCTGAGCGCCTCCACCGCCATGGGCTTGCGTCAGACGCATCTTGCTCCCTATGTTCCCCGGCAGATGAATCTGTTGATCACCTGCTCATGGGTTGTGTTTTCCGCAGAGAGGCGTGGGCGTGGCTACTGCAACCGCTAGGGTGGCAGCTCTTCGTGCCCAGTGCCGACTCGGTCCTTGGCATTTGGTGGAAAGCGGATCGCCAAGCCACGCCGGCGAGCGTTTGATTCATTGGTGTTGCTTGTCACTCGATTGATTAGAGCGGAATGACAGGGTTTTCAATAGGAATCACTCATCACCGGTAGAGCTGTGTTGGCGTGTGTTGTCCTCTGTGCAGGACTGGTGTCGTGCTAGGTTGCTTCATTGGTCGGAGCTTACAGGAGATTAAGTGTTGTATTGTCTGGGTCGTGGTGTTGACTGGTTGAGCCGTATTTGCAACTCACTTCTTTCTTAATACAACATGTGCATAGTACGATCTTGAAAAAAAAATAAAAGGCAGATAAACTGTTATATTAATCAAGTTTCAGCATGCAAACATGTGTATCTGTAGAGATCGATACGCTAATTCTCAGTCTCGGTCATGTTTTTGAAACAATGAAAATCTACTCGCAGCTATGCAACGCGGGACATGCGCATATGTATACGTATAGTACGCAAGCATATGAAATGACACGGCACGGCTACTGCCATGCCCATGTAGCCGCGCCAAGGTACAGTACGATCACGGCGCAGACGCTGTACACGACACATGGATTGATCCGTGTCCACCTCCTCGTCGTTCCTCTGGCGCCGCCCGTGCCCGCTTGCACGCTGGCCTCCACGCATCCCACACACAAGAGGGCGCGAACACGTACATGATGTTGCCCGACCACGTCCGCGTGCGCCGTCCCGTGACACTGATCGATCCATCACCCATGACAGCACTTGCATCCACCCGCGCTCACGCGGCGCGGGGATCCGCAAAAGGAAAGAACCGATGGTCGTGCATGGCACAGCATGCATCTATCGTCACCGAGCTAGCGCATCATGCTCATGCGTGCGCCTGGCCGTGGCCGGCGTACGTGCATGCAGATGCGGCTGGCCGCGACACGTACGCGCCTCCCGTGCCCGTGGCCGCGCGCGCGACGAGGCGTACACTACATCCCGCCACGGGCATATGTGCAGCCAGACCATATATTTGGCATGTCGCCTGGCCACGAGCGACGGCACGGGCGAGCGTCACGTACATACAGGATACAGCCCATGCACTCCTATCTCTCCCATCTCCAGTCTTATGGTTGGGTGCATGCTGCGCGGGCAACGTTGTCTAAGTACGCATTCGTGTGCACATTTATATGTAGCCCCCCCGAGATCGTTCGCTGAACCACCAGTGTAGCCGTTCGGTACCCGACCGTAACTGCATGCATGTATCGGTGGAGGGAACATGTTGTCCACCTCAGCTGATATTGTCAGGGGTAATTATGTTTCTACCTCTGTCATCAAGTTTAATTATATTTTTATTAATTATTTTTCAATTTTATGATTTTACTCCTATGATTTTAAATTAAAGCTGTTGTTTGCCTCTAGTTTTAACACCTGAAGCCTAAGTCGGATTTTCAAGTTTTAAAAATATAAAAGAAATTGAATCTGAGTCCATAAAAAGATGGAAGTGCTCTTGCTTCACAAATATTCTTTCTCCCGAAGCATTTCTAAGCATTCGAACAGAGCTTGTACGTGAACCCTAACCCTACCTACTTCAAGCGGCGGTGGCGGCGCATGAGCTAGGTGAGTCGCGGAGGCCAGCGCGCAGGTGGGGGAATGGTGTGGCGCGAGCAGGCGCGGCACGGCGCGAACAGGCCACGAGCAGGGCGCGGCGCTACGTGAGACAGGCTGCGAGCAGGGCCGGCCAGCTCGCAGGCAGGGCGCGGCGCGACGTGAGACAGGCTGCGAGCAGGGCGGGCGAGCAGCAGCGGGGCCAGCCAGCTCGCAAGCAGCTCGTGGTGCAGTTCTCTTGTTGAACCTTGGTGCTAATTGATATGTTGAATAGTTTCGCTCTGATCTTGTGGTTGTGACCCGTGCCACACTGATCATCAAAGCTGATAGTGTTGATCTTGATAGCCTTGTCTTCATAGGAGTGGTCATGTGTTGAACGAGCTACTTCCGATGCAGCTTCTGTGGCACGTTGATTGTGGACTGCTTTGGTTTTTCAGATGTTCTTGTGTGTTACGTTTAGTCTATGAACTAATTGTGTGTTATACTCGGTTCTTGAGAACAGTATTGTGATTTTAATACCCTGAGCCTGGGATTTCATGGATTTTACCCAGGTTGGCTTAGTACATTGGATATCTATTTGATTCCTATTGAATACAAAGGACGAATACTTGTAAAAAAAAGAAAATTTTTATCACGGAAGCCAAAGACAGGAGCACTGTCAATTTATTAATATAGGAGAAATGAACACCCTTGCTCACCCCAGCCATAGGCAGTAATCAAACTTGGGTGGGTAAAATAAAGCCACCTTACCAACTAGGCTAAGCCCAGTTCTCAAGGATGAATACTTATTAAAGCTTGAAAATCATGTTATCTAGGTGATAACCATACTGTGTAGGGATATCCATTGAAGGGTGCTTAATTGCTTAATTTTATGGTGCTTAAATCTGGGTTAGGGGTAAAATCTGAGTTAGGGATAAAATCACAAAAAAATACTCACATTAGGGCTAAAATCACAAGGGCAATTTTGTCTTTTTATCATATTTAACACCAATAACATCATATAATGGGGCAGGGGTAAACTGCTTCTTCATTTTGAAATCGCAGTGGTAAAATTATAAAGTTGAAAAATATGAGGTAAAAATATAATTGGACTTGGCAACAAGGGTAAAAACATAATTACCCCTATTTAAAGGTATAGGTATCTAGCTTTGAATAATGCAAGAGTACAAACTAAACATCACTAGTTGATTGTATCCAAATGGCTATATGAAGACTTGATATTAAATCAAAAAATCAGCTATAAGAATTCATACATTGATAGATATCAAATGATATTGGTGAAAGCAAGAAGGTCAGTTTATTAGGTTTCTCCTAAAGTGGAATCTCTACTCTAACTTAGGTGGCGTTTGGTTGGAGGGAGGAGCCGAGCGATCTAGAGTCACTCCGTTCTTCACACTGCTTGGTTGGTGAGAGCAGAGCGGAACCATCCCAACTAGAGAATATAACTCTTAGATTTGGAACCACTCTGCTCCAGAAAAATGACTGGATGTCGTCTCACGTTTTGCCCCATCTCTTCCGCACGCTCGATTGCCCACCACCGCTCAGCCTCACCCTAACACCGCTCCGCCTCACGTCACCACTGCTTAGCCACACCCCAATGGCGCTCCGTCTCACTCCGCCGCTACTCGGCCTCACTCTAACACCACTCCGCCTCACGACGCCACTACTCGGCCTCGCCTTGATGCCACTCTACCTCGCATCGCTGCTGCTCATCCTCGCGCTTAGCCTGGTACTAGGCTCCTTTGATGCCATCCTCGAGGATGTCTCCTGTTGTCAGGGTCCTGTACCTCGGGTACCGTGGACCACCGACAAATCTAGATACGATCCGGTTTTCTCCAGCGGCAAGCGGTTGGGAACCTAATACCCCATACCGGATATGCCCCTACCACTCCTGGCTGAAGGAGAGGGACCACCTACCTAAAAAGAATTAGAGTCAGGAGGAATCCACATCAGCCATTTTCTCCATCTCAAATGACCACGGGCGGTAGGATTTCATCACCCGTCAGTCCAGTCTAACTTTTCCTCGCACCCGATTGAGCACACGTGCAGACCCCGGTAGCCACGCCCAAGGGTATCCTAAGTATCGGGAAAGTGGCCTGAGAGCCGGGGTCCTCGAGTAGCAAGGTCATTTAATGCAAAGTAGGACAAGACGTAACCATAGGCATCCACACGCCCCTGGCAGCAGCCACTTAAGTACTGAAATTCATCACGTCACCGCCTGACATAATGACTCTACCACAAGGACGCATATAATCGTCATGGTCACTCTGACATCATATAAGCTCGCCCTAATAAGGGTGGGGTCCTCCATGAAAGATCTGATCTACCAGAGACCTAGACAGTCAACACCGAAGCAGATCACCTGCCCCAGGGCCTCTTGCCCTCCCCCACCCCCCACCCCTCGAAAAGGTGGTATAAGGTCGCATAGGCCTATGCAGTGTGATGGGACGGGACGACGCCTGTCAGAAGGCTCTGTACCCTAACCTGTCAGCTATGGTTCGTAGGTTGTTACAGGTGGCAGCGTAGCCTCTCCATGTCTTCCCACGAGGGGAAGCTTAGCAACCAAGCAAGTCAGATCAAGACGGTGGCACCATGAAAAACCGTCCCAGGCTTCAACCACGTTAAGACTCGGGTGCCAAGACGACTGTCGTGCAGCCTTCTCCGGACCTCGAAGACTATTATTTTAGCCTAGGCTGCACACATTATGTAACCCAACATGAGTTATAAGAAAACTTTATCATAGTTAGGGGACCCCAGGACTACCTATAAAAGAACCTCAACCCTTCAGGCAGAGGGACAAGATCTATAACCCCTTTACACGTGAACTAGTTGAGCACTCTGCTCACTCTTTGTAACACCTATTTTCATTAATATCAAACCGTTTGACGTATGGCTATTACCTCTACGGATGAGCATGAAACAGGATAAATCTGTGTGTTCTTCATTCATAAAACCACCTCAGAACTAAAAACATGTGATCTTATAGACCCTATTATTTGCTGGTGTAGAAAACACGACACCTACGGTCTTGAGTGTTCTTCATCGTTGGTCGAGTGTTCAGCCTGTCATTGGGCTCCTTCTTGTGGGGTTTCGGTAATTGTTCGTGGATGAGTGTTGTTGACAGGGGAGACCAACGAAGGGAGCGAAGAAATGTTAACGGAGCTAAACGGTCTTACGCTTCGCTTCGCTTACATTCCACTAACAATTGGAGCAGCTTTATTCTTACTTTCAAAGGTGGAGGGGAGTTGTTTCATTTCCAAAAATTACTAGAACGCTGCGACGGCTCCCCAACCAAAGGACACCTTATTGAATCTTAGTCCATATGTGGGCAAGCCTTCAAATATTTTTGTTGCAAACCCTGAAACCTCTATCCTGTTTCGTATGCTATATATAAGGTGTGCATGAGTTGAGTTCGTATATGCATCCGATTTGCACTTGAAAAGATGGGTTGACGAGAGTGTGTTATAGTGGGTTCACACTATGCGTAATTTTTTGCTGACCCAAATGTTTAATCATTCAGTTATTACAGGTAAGTTTTTTTTTCTACAACACACCTGAGCGTGTATTTCATTAAGCAGGAAGTAGTTACAGACAGACAAGATAGGGAACACCTAACTCAAGCATAAAGGAAAAACAAAGAAGAAAAAGAAACAAGCATGATAACATGAGACCACAAACTTGCAGCATGGCACGAACCCACAGGTCCGGTCCGCACCACGAGGCCAAAGCCAACTACTCACGGTATCCAACGTGGCTACAAAGAGCCTCCACATCCTTGCACCAAGCAGACTGGAGGGATCCGCCTGACGCGGCGGAGCGACTGGGAGGAGCAACAACAATGAAGCGAAGACCAGGACGCAAGGAACACGAGCTGGGGCAAGTCATGCACCGACTCGAGACCACCTTGTTACGGAGACGACGGCGGGGAACCGGAAGCAAGAAGGTCCCTCCACGACACTTCACCGCCAATCGAGCTCTTCAACGGGAACACACATGAGCGGCTCCCTTCAAACCCACCTCCAAGGTAGCGAGGTCAGGCGGCTTCGCCTCGAAGGACTTCACGGAGCCAGTGGCCTGCAACTCTAGGGCCACCGCAAGGGAAGTCGACGACCCGACAATGACAACTGGTACATCCACGACCGCGGAGGGGGTGGCAGATGAGACGATGACATCTACCTAGAGATCCCCGGCCTCACATGCCACCAACGGATGAGGCGGCGACTCAACAACGACAGCCTCACCTAGCACCACTAAGAGAAGAGCTCAACGAAGCAACTTGAATGATCAAAAACTGTATGAGGTCAAGCTCCTCCGGGCATAGCGACTTGCTCTTCTCGGCCATGTCGAGATGGTGGAGTAGCTCGAGGGCAACCGCTAGCTGAAGCTCAGGAGAGAGGGCCTCATTCGGAGCAGGCTCTTCAACTTGAGTGGCAGCAACGGGCTGCAGATCGAAGCTCGCATCGGCGGTGGGATGGCTTGTAGGAGGGGCAGTGTCGGTGGGGTGAGCTAGTGCCCTAGGGGACTTGAGAACAGCACCAACCGAAAACAGGGCAAGGAGATCGGGCAATGAATTGGGTGGGCAGCCACGGCCATGAGGGGGTTGAAGCAGACGCGACCGACAGATCTGGCTACAATAAGAGGGGGCCGAAGCCGGCGGTGACCAAGGCTACATCTGGTGGAGCCGGCGGCCAAGCACACTATGACCGTGGCCGCACAGGAGGAGCTCCACCACTCAATGGGGAAGAAGGACGGTAAGGAAGTGACCAACCAGGCTGTGTCAACGATGAACGAGAGCATGACAACCTTTGTGATGAATGACTGGGGCCGGGTCCGATGGTGACCAAGCAGGAGCCAGGACCCGACGGCAGCGCTATCCTTCCCATTGAGAGGCCCGGATACGAAGGCAGTTGAAGCAAGGCTCGGATTCGACAATGGGTGGGCCTGAGCCGGTGGAGTCCGGCCGGCTGTGGGGTGGCCGGATCTGGCGGTGGTCAGAGTCGAGGGGAGTGGATCTGGTGGGGCAGGGGCTAGATTCAGTGACGACCAATGACAATTGGGACTGGCACCCAGATGACCATGACCAGCGCTCAGACTGGGCTCCAGCCCTGGGGCCTTGTCCTACGAGCGGACGACAGCGGCGATGCTGGCCACCGGGGGTGCGCTCAGGTCGCGACCAGGCTCAGGCAACTAGACGTCCGAGGGAGGGCCGAGAAGCCACTCAGGGATCTCAACAAGAGTGTCGATGGGGTGGGCGGTGAACGGGGAAGGAGCCACATTGGGGTTGAGCGAGGAGGGGGAAGCTACCGGAGAGGCGGGACTGACCAAGGGTGGGGAGCCAGTGGCGTGGGAGGGCTCACCGACAGCTGAATGGGTGGGAGGAGAGAAGGCGGGAGGAGTTCAACCCTAGGCAGATCTCGATGGGGAAACGGAGGGAGAGAGGGTGGGCACCGGTGCCGAGGCAGCCGATGGCAGAGACCGTTGAGGGGGTGGCGGTGATGGCGGCCGGACCGGCCGACCAGGGTGGCAGCAACCGGGGGGGGGGGGGGGATGGCATCGGGCCGAAAGTGACACATAAGTTGTACAATGAGTGGACATAAGTCCCATAGGTGGACAATGAGAATGTATATATCCTATTGATTGGAAAGTTGTGTAGGTGAAAGGAGAGAATGTGGTGGCTTCTTTTCCTCTCTCCTCCGCAGCACAGCAATTTTCACATCTATCACACAATCAGCGCCCGGCGGCCTGAGCTGAGATGACCTGTTATTTTCTATCTGTCTGTGGTGACAGCAACATTATTCCCCTATTTTATCTATTGAACACCATTATACATCCCCATTGTCATCAAGAAAGGGAATATGCTGCATGATGAGATCTGCAAGCTTAATCAGTCCCACTCTAGGAAGCCTTAGCTAGAATCATAATACCGCTTATTCTAAAAAAAGAATCATAATACCGTATAGTCTCAAGCTAGTGGATCATTCATATGCATTCAAATGTCCGGCATGTCCTTAATTATTAGTTTAACAAGTACTAGTAGTCTCCATTAAAGTTAGAGTTACTAAGTATGTCAAGCTAGTGGATCATTCGTATGCAAAGGTCACTGGCTAGTCGACCATCAACAATGTCCATTCTGATTAATGAACCAAAATATCACTCCAGAATAGGCAAGTTCCAATACCAAAAGCGTGATGTTCAGATATGGACCATGACAGATGTCAAAGTTGTATACTTTCGTGGTGGTGTGATATTACAAGTTTTGGAGAATCTTT
Organism: Sporobolus alterniflorus; assembly: GCA_008808055.3. Lineage (NCBI taxonomy): Eukaryota > Viridiplantae > Streptophyta > Magnoliopsida > Poales > Poaceae > Sporobolus > Sporobolus alterniflorus. The sequence goes on along the minus strand of VSTD030003834.1, from coordinate 872 downwards.
GGCTTCCCCTATTTTATCTATTCAGCACAATTATACATCCCCCTTGTCACCAAGTGAATATGCTGCATGCTGAGATCTGCAAGCTTAATCAGTCCCACTCTAAGAAGCCCTAGCTAGAATCATAATACTAGTCTCAAGATAGTGGATCATTCATATGCAAAGGTCACTGGCTCATCAACCATAAACAATGTCCATTCTGATTAATGAACCATGTCACTTCAGAATAGGCAAGTTCTCCACTACCAACAAAGTGATGTTAAGAGATGCATATGGACCATGACAGATGTCAAGGGTGTATCCTTTCATTCATGGTGGTGTGATATTACAATTTCTTGAGAATCTTTGGCTAGCTCGGATGCAACTGATGAACTGAAGATAAACTATTTTACCCCCATCATGTAACAACCATTGTTTTCGGTAAAGAATTTTTTTTTTAACAAGCATCGAGACATCAGAAAGCCTTCCATGCGCAGATAGCACCATGTAAATGCATTTAAGCTGCATTGAGCTGGACCATGTGAATGTGGGGATCAGTCATTAGCTGGTAGCCATTTCATACTGTAGTATGAAAAGCTATAGTATTGGCGATGATGATAACCATCTCACAGAGTACGGAGGCTCGCTATTGGTTCGTGCTACACTACCCAATTAATTGATTGCGGTGTGTGTGCGCGCACTGTTGCGATGCCTGTTCATGCGGAGAGAGAGGGAGAGCAGCTGGGTCAGGGGTCAGGTTGTGGCAAAGGGTTCTGAGCTGATATTTGGCTGCATGGAATTTTGACAAACATCTCGTGAACTCGGACTGTTGTTGAGGTTTTTGTTGCGTGTGCACAGATTGGCAAGTACTCGCATTTGGCCCATATGCTCGCAAG
>VSTD030003833.1:0-10641 GCA_008808055.3 Sporobolus alterniflorus | reverse complement strand
TATCATCAGAAGGAATCGTTGTGGACCCTAGCAAGGTACGTGATGTCTTGGATTGGGAGCCGCCAAAATCTGTTCACTAAGTGTGAAGTTTTCTTGGTTTGGTGGAATATTATCGAAGGTTCATTCCGAACTTCTTTAAGATTTCAAAACCGATCACCGAACTATTGAAGAAGGGTACCAAATATGTCTGGAGCAAAGAATATGATGAGGCCTTTCAGACATTGAAGAAGTTGTTAACAACATCACCAGTGCTAGTGTAGCCTGACATCGCTAAACCTTTCGACGTTTATTGCGATGCTTCTGGTACTGGATTGGGATGTGTTTTAATGCAAGAAGGGCGAGTGATTTCGTACTCCTCACGATAACTGAGACGCCATGAAGAACATTACCCTACTCATGATCTTGAGTTAGCAGCCATAGTGATGGCATTAAGAACATGGTGATATTATTTGCTGGGAAATGTAGTTCATATTTATACCGACCACAAAAATTTGAAGTATATCTTTACCCAGCCAGATCTGAATATGAGGCAAAGAAGATGGCTTGAGTTGATCAAGGACTATGAGCTAGAAGTGCACTATCACCTGGGAAAGGCAAACGTGGTTGCAGATGCATTGAGCCGTAAGGGTCACTGTAACTACTTGCATAATCCTTCTATAGGTTCACTTTATAGTATTTACTTTATATACATGAATGTGCATTTACGTACAGGAGTTGGGTGGAACCTAGTTGCATTAGGTTTACTTCCCTTACAGAGATACCTTGTTTACCCTACGATGGTTTAGAACGTTAGAATGACTATGCTTAGTATTATAGGTCATCGGTAGAAGATGAGTGGTTGATAGCCGCTCACGATATGGCCCCCTCTTACGATGGTGGTTCTATGTGGTCTATGTTAGTGATCAATTAGTAATATGGGAGACCGGGCGGGGCAATTAGGGGAAAGTGGGGAATACTAGATGAGAATGTTGAGAGCGGTCTAATGTCAGATTCAGAGCTCCAAGGTGGTAGCCCCTACCTGTGTCAATTGAGGACCGATCGTCTGGCCCCGGTGAACAAGATTGAGTTGTATACCGACGCATACGGGATTTATGAGGTCCCACAAACTTAGTAGCTTCAACGGTCGCTGAGTTGGACGACACCCCACTGTACTTCACGGATGACATTGGGATAGTGTTCGGGCCACACACGGACTACCTGGCGAGGTTTTCACGTGGAAGACAGCACTAGGGTACGGTGGGCCCGGCTCGACTCTTTGATAGTCAATGCGAAAGGTGGTCACTCGTGATGCCTATGTGGTTCACGTGTGTTGTGTTGTCAGGTTATTTCCCTTGCAAGGTGACTATTGATTCGAATCTCCATGACACCCTCGGATATGGGTGAAGCTTGTTCGCTGCTGTCATTCCGTAGAAGTGGTATACCATTATGTTCACATGAGAGTTTTGGTTATGTTAATTGTGACTACTTGGTAGTCGAAACTGATGATACATAAAAAAATTTGATTGAGTTACCATGCATGTTTAGCATAGGTTGCTAATCTTTCATTATCACTGTTAATCAACTTAACTTGGTTAATAACTTGTTTAAAAGTGATTAGCAGTAGGTGCTAGTAGGCTTGAGTCCATTGATTCACTTAAGGCCTTGCATGTCTAGAATTCGTGGCCTTCGGGTCACGACGGATAAGTCTTATTGAGCGTAGTCGCTCAAGCTTTTACTCTTTTTATTTTTGTTTATTTGTGTGCAGGTGAGGATCTTCTTCCTTCTTCCGGTGACGCGAATGAGGGTTGACAGTGGGAGATTCAGACCGATGAGAGCTGAGTTCCCTATTGGGACTCGTAGGTGTAGGTCATTCGAGTAGGCCCACTCTCTTCTAGGGCGAAGAGCGTGTGCCTATCGTGAGAGACGAATGCTTCCGCAAAAACTCTGATTATCCTTTGAAGCACATTTTGGGCTTTATCTTGTGTAAACTCTAATACATGACACTTAATTTGTAATAACTTTAACTTTAATTTCATATATGGTACTGTATGCTTATATGTGTGTGTTTGCACATTCTCACTTTGTCGAGAATCCCCCGATATGATCTTGGGAAACAAACCCCTCATTTCTGAGGTGGTTCCGGCGAAGAGCGTGTGCCTATTGTGAGAGATGAACGCTTCCGCAAAAACTTTGATTATCCTTTGAAGCACAATTTGGGCTTTATCTTGTGTAAACTCTAATACATGGCACTTAATTTGTAATAACTTTAACTTGATTTCATACATGGTACTATATGCTTATATGTTTGTGTTTGCGCATTCTCGCTTCGTCGAGAATCCCCCGATATGATCTTGGGAGACAAACCCCTCATTTTTGAGGTGCTTCTGTCACAGGGGCGACGATGGCGCTCGACCCCTTTTAAACTCGGCGCGGCGGTGAGAGTGGGGGGTTCGGTATGGGGCACCCCATGCGGTGGAAAGGAGTGGGGGGGGGGGGTCCGGCCCTGACTTGTCTGTGGTGCCCCGGCTGGCAGCGGCCCGAGGCCGGTGAGCGCGGCTAGGCGGCATGGCCATGCCGTGTGGGCGGTGCAAGCGTGCCCGGGCAGGGGAAAAGGGCATTGACACATGGGACCCCATGGCACAGTGCCGGGCAGTGACAACGGTTCAAAATTTTTCAAACCGATTCAACTGATTTTAAATGATTTCAAACCGTTCAAACTTTAACCGACTCAAAAAAGGACTTTCCCGTACTCAAAACAGTTGAAATAAAATACAGTTTTGAAGGGTTTGAATAGATACAACTTTCTCCATAGGTACATCTTCATATTTGAAATGGATTTTAAATTAAAAATCAGAGAATCTCTAGGGTTTGAATTTGACTAGAATTTGATGGAATTTCATCTTGGGGCTTCAAATCTTGATGAAACTTGGACCGAGAACCTCTGTTTGCACCTAGTTACCAACTCAGCTCACAACGAAGAGTTCAAAGTTCAAACTAGGAATTTTGGGACTTGGTTGTGAAGGTTTTAATTGAAATTGAACCGAACTTTCTTCATTCGATTAGCATTTGATTAAACAAAGGACTTGATGCATGGTTAAGCCACTAATAACAGTAATTAGGGCAGCCATAACATGAGGTGTTACACTGAGTGACTCAAAGACTCAGTATTTTCATATTATGAAGCTCGCTTCTGCCCTGCTAATCACATCCCAGAAGATTTCCCATTATTTTTAGATACGTCAGATTGAGGTCCACACCTCATCAACACTGGGCAAGATATTAAACAACAGGGAGGCAACCAGGAAAATCGCAAAATAGGCCATTGTGTTGTCCATGTACGACATCTTCTACAAGCCTCGGACAGCTATAAAGGCTCAAGTGTTAAGCGACTTCATAGCCAAGTGGACTGAGACTCAGACACTGCCCAAAGAAATAGAGTTGGAGTACTTGACCATCAACTTCAATAGATCCTTACAACTTTAAGGTGTAGGAGCAGGGATACTAGTAACATCTCATAAAGGGGAAAATTTCAAGTATGTTCTGTAAATGCATTTTCCAGCATCTAACAATGCAGTAGAGTACGAAGCCATGCTTCACAGTCTAAGGATCGCTACTGCACTCAACATTCTCCAACTTGGAGTTCTTGGGGACTCATTACTTGCTGTCAACTAGGCCAATAAAGAGTGGTCATGTTTGGACTACAAGATGATGATGTATTGCCAGGAGCTCTGCAAACTGGAAAACAATTTTGACAGCCTTGACTACCTGCACATCTTGCGAGGGAAAAATGAGGTCGCGGATAAGTTAGCCAAGCTCGGCTCCAGTTGGGCTATGGTACTGAAAGTTGCCTAGAGGGAAGGGGGTGAATAGGCAAAACCTAAATTCTATACACTTTAAAAACAATTAGTCTAGTTAGATCGGTCTGACCGGTATCGGTAAATTCAAACTGAATTTCCCCAACAGGCAATTTAGTTGACATAAGATATGCAATGTACTTCTAGAGATATTCATAGATAGATATACACAATATCTACTAGACAATAGAGCACATCACAAGATATAATGCAGAAGCACAATTGAACTAGAAAGTAAAGCGGAAAGTAAACCAACAGAGAGACACGATGATTTGTTTAACGAAGTTTGTAATCATTAATCCTGTGATTCCTACGTCTCCGTTGAGGAAGCTTGAGTTGCTCACAAAGCCAACTCCAAGTTGGGTCTCTTTCAAACACTTTTCCTGATTCACTAGCTTGCTTCTTTCCTTTCAGAGGTGAAGCCGACCTTCACAAACTCTTCCAAGACTCACCACACACTTGGAAGCTTTAGGATGAAGCCTAGCCATCTATGAGGCTTCACATCTAAGGGTAACAAATGCTTCACGAGTGCTTGACACAACCCAAAATGCTCAAGGCTTAGGATTAGTGCTCACAATACAAATCTCTCAACCCAACTCAAGAATCTTGCACCTAAGACTTGGATCGAATAAAGAGAGGATGTGGAAAGCTCAAGAGGCTATTTAAAGGTTATGCAAATGGTCAAGAATCAGCAACCCATGAAAGAGGTGGTGGAGTCCCTTTTATAGGTTTCTGGAAAACTAGTTGTTGGGGCTATCAGACCAAACCGGTCAGACCGGTTGGGTGACCCCCAACTGGCTCAGGGCACTCTCTGAAGGAAAACATCTATTTTGGCCATTTTGGGTTAGGACCTGGACTTGTCTGGTGATAGCCGGACTAGTCTAGTGGAGTTCAAATTCTAACAGTCATATTGTTCACTGAACTAGTTTGGTCCAAAACTGAACAAGTCATGTAAACATCTCTGGAATTTGATAAAAAACCGAACAAGTCCAGAGGACCGGGCATGCTCTGGGATAGGGTGAACTGGTCTGGCCGGTGTGCAATAACGGTCTAACCGGCTGGACATTTTTAGCATACTCTTGGAATTTGGTTTCCTTACTTCACTCTTCTAATCTCTCTAGTTTTTTAGCACTTTGGATTTGTCAAGATTACCATGTTGCATCCCTCTTCATAGTACAATGACCTATACTCAAGAAGGAAATAAAACACTAGAGAATAAACTTGAGCTTGGCGACTTGATTTTTCTTTTTTGCCACTTTTCATCTTTGTCAAAGCTTGAGGGTCTCAACATGATCTTGACTTGAGTAACTTTGCCTTGAGCCGGTAACAATGGATTTCTTTGTCTTATACAATCAAGACTCCTCTTCATGTCCATGTCACATTGATTTCTTGATTCAATAAATACCACCACTTAGAAGTCGAGGCAGAGGCCGCTGCGGCTGCGGCTGGACCAGACGACTGCCGGTGACGGCGCGTGATGGTGAGGTTGGTCTCGGCGGCAATGGCGCACGGCTCGGGGCAGCGTCGGTTTCCCGCGATGGACCGCAGCTCGTGGAGTGAAACGCTTGGCAATGACGGCGGAGACTCACGGGCAGCTTTGTGGCGCTTGAGGCGGCTGCTCATCGGGCACAGCGGCAGCGGAGTGGCGTAGAGCTCGACAGCAGTAGAGCGTGTTGGGAAGGAGCAAGCAAGGAAAACCTTCACTCGACGATGGCCACAGGGGATAAGGCATGTGGGAGATGCATGGGATACACGTGGCGGCATGGGGGCACATGGCCGATGCCAGATGGGGTAGCTGATGTGGCACCGAGTGACAACAGACGCGGTCAGGACGGCAATGGCACGGTCGGAACGTGCTTCGGTTGGGCGCACGCTGGAGCCGGGTGGGCTGACTCTTCATGCAGGCTAGTACTGTTGCTTCGGGGCGGGCCCATTAAACGATTCTGATGGATTTTCCAAATATGCAATTATTTTCCAAATCTCTTAAATTGCTCATAGTTTGAAATTACAAATCACAACCTTCCTGGAGTCCAAAATTTTCCAAACTTGTCAAGCTAATATAGAATTTTAAATGGAACAAACTTCCTTTTTGTCCCAACTCCAATTCTCTCTGGATTTTGAATTATAAATTCTAGAACAAAATCCAATTTGAAATTTGTTTCAATTTTAAAGAGTTCAAACCTTTTGGGAAAAATCTCATAAATTCCTTAAAATTCTAACTCCACAAGATCTTCATGACTGTGAATTTAGATTGACTCACTTGTATACAAAATTTGGAAGTTCCTTAACAAGTGACAAATATGACTTGGTTTAAATAATTGGAAGTTCCTTAACAATGATGATTACGCTGTAGAGATACTGTATAAATATTGCTACTGCTATAGTGACACTAGGGGTGTCACAGCCTTTTCCTAGGCATACGGAGTAACTATCACCTCTATCTCAGAAACCTTGTCACTACCCAACACAACTCCACAAGAGTGTGCAACATTTATAAAATGTGCAGGATTGTAAGAAGATAGAATAGAGAATGGATTTTGGTTAATACCTGACTCATGGAAGAATCTAGTCTTCCGAGCTTGAGCCTTATCTAGAATCTTGATCTCTTAATCAGTGACTCTGGTGCTGGATTTTTCTATAATCACAAACTTGGATCCTTTTGTTGCCTTTGTTTTTCCTCACTCTCCTTCCATCTCTCTTGCCACCTTGCTGGCTGGCCTCTCAGCTCCTTCATTCTCATTTGATGTGGCTTCATCTTTCTTATGTAACTGCATGACATGAGTAGGCATTTCTATTTTTTTCTCAAGGATATAATCTGACCTTTTCATCTCCTCTTTTTCTTTCCCTAGAGAATCCTCGAAATCAAGCATTTCTTCATCTCTCAACTCCACATCCCCCTCTGAGTTGGTTGCTTGTCTTCCTGCCTTGTCTGAGACAGATCATAGTCACCCTCTTCCATCTCCTCCTCAGCATCCTTCTGCTCACTCCCACCAGCCTCTCCAAGATTTCTCTTCCTCTTTGCTTCCTCTTCTTGTTCTCTACCCAACCTGGCAAAACCACTGTTATTTCTTCTAGTTGAGTCTTCCTCCTTATCACCTTCCTCATCAGTATCTTCTTTGTCATCTTTGTGTCTGTCAATTTTTGAGTTTTTGGGAAGAGGATTTCTCCTGAGCTCCTCAATCTTCTCACTTTTCTATTTAATCATATGCCCCTGTCCATTGATGCGTACCAGGTTAGAGCCTTCAATTTTAAGAGTATCCTTGCATAGGACTCTAACCCTGACCACATCTTCATTCTTGAGGCCCTTTCATCAACATCTTGTGGGTCCCCAATCAAATGAGATATCTCCTTAATTACCTCAGCTTTCCTTGGTAAACCAGTAGCTTTGACCCAAGTTTCCTCCAGAACACTTACAACTTCTTTCTCCATCTCAATTGGTTCCACCTTTGCCTTGATGTAGGCAATTGCAAATTGCAAATCCCTTGAATCTAGTTAATTCATCTCTCAGTTCTACATAGGGGAAGTGTAGAATGAATTCATGATCACCCATTTTCTTTACTGTCTAGCCAAACCTTCCCTTGAAAAGATGTTTAAGCTCTGCATCGATGGCTACCTCATTGGCCACCCCTTCTTTCACAGTCAATATTCTAGGAAAGGCCTTTTCCTTGTCATTATCCTCATTCTCAGGGACTTGTATGCTGTAAAAACCTTGTCCTGTCATTCCAAATCCACATATCCTCAAATCCGCGCCTTTTCTAAACAATACATGGCTATGTGGCCTTCCTTCCTACAGTTGTAATAGAAGGGGGGGGGGTGTACATGATGCCTGGAAGTGGCCATCCTTATTGCAATTAAAGCAATGGGTTGGAACCCCTCCCCGCATCCTCCCTTGTTCATGATCCTTTCTCAGCTTAGATCTTAGATCAACCTCATTCGAGCCTCTGACTATCTCTCCCATCCACACCTCTTTTGTACCAACCACCCCTGGCCTAGGGTTAGGGTTAGCACCTCGAGCGGAGTTCTCCCCTCCACCTAGGGATGGCAATGGGTCGAGTTCGGGTCAGGTTGGCCGAAAACCCAACCCGTAAAAAATGTAGTCGGGTTGAATTTGACACCCGAACCCGCACCCACGGGTGAAATCTGACACCCGAATCCATCAGGTTTCAGGTCAGGTTCGGGTGTCCATCGGATTTTGTAAATATGTTTCTTTTGAGGGCCTTTTCGAGTTTCTTTCGGGTTTTTTTCTCGGATTTCAGGTTTTGTTTGGTTTTTTTCCAGTTTTTGGGTTCCTTTCGGGTTTCTTCTCAGGTTTCGAGGTTTTTTGGGTTTCGGGTGCACCCGCGGGTGAAAAACGAAACCCACACCCGAACCCAGTTCTATACGGGTCGGGTGCGGGTTCAACCCGTGGGTGCAAAAATGAATCTGAATCCACACCCGTCGGGTCTAAAACCCGTGGGTAACCCGAACCCGAACTGCCATCCCTACCTCCACCAGGGCCACCATTCCTCCCATATCCCCTCTAAATTGATTTCCATCTTGCGATCCTCTCCATTCATTATTGAATCTCGGATTAGGGCCCCCTCTACAGTTGCTTGCATACTCTTTGACCCAATGTGGGTTGCGAGCCTCATGTTCGCTTCTTCCATGCCAATCCTAAGCCAGATCAAATGCCGCCTTGCCCGATACTCGACTCTTCTTGTCCCCTCTAAGCACATCCACGAAGGATATTGAATCTCAAAGTTTCGCTTTCATAGGAACCACCGTCCTCGCAGTGGCAGTGAATCACCTGATCTCCGCTGGTGCCGCTAGAGACCCTAGGTGTGGTTGCAAGTGATGTCCTTTACGAACCCAAACTCATCTTTTGTTATCGTGCGGTGCTTTTTGGGGGCCCTCACCGCGTTGGGCCATTTGACCTCTCTTTGCCATCCCATTAACATCAATTTGGTTTGGGCCATCATCTAAAAACTCCCTCATGTTGTCTTCTTCCTCTGGCTCCCAGTAGTTCATCATCACCTCGCCACACTGTGTCACCGGTTGCTTCAATCCATTACTTCTCATCACACACTCCATCCAATTCATTGACCCATCTCTGATCGCACTATCAAATTCTTTTTTTCTTTTTCCCTGCCCCATCCTTTCATTCATCCCGAGTTCTTCATAATCATGCACATAATTTTGTTCTAGAATGGGCGTCAGGGTTAATCTTCTCTTTCTATCCTTGAATTTGATATTAATCGTGCGAAATTGGCTGGGCCATAATTGTGGTGGTGGAGTTTTAGGGAACATCTTGATTTGTGCCTTCCTAAATTGTTCCCACTCTGAATCAGAACCTTGTTTTTCTACTCCCTCTCTCGATTCTCTCTCGTGCACATCAAGTATGGCTTGCTTGAACGCTGCTCCACCCATATACAGATCACACTCCAAATGTCCACCCAATCCCCCTAAGGATTTTCCAAGAAGCTTTTGATTCTCCCACCACGTCACACCTTAATGACATCAATCTCAGTGAAATCAAACCGAAGAATCCACCAATTTCCCAATGAGGCACGGTCGAAGAACCCTAACAGGACCCTGTTTCCATCACCAACCCCCTTCTAAATTGCACACAATTTGCAGTATGATTCTGCCCAAATCACCACCACCTTGATCCACTGACCCCAGTCAGCTGCGGAAAAGTTTCCTTCGATCAACCCTCTGAATATAGTTGTTTTGGAAAAAGTACTCAATTTGGAATCTAATGTCTTTCTGATCAGGTCGTTTGAGCTGCGGCCAACATATAGCTGCTTCCATCCAGTATCACACCTGCCGACCTGCGTGGTCAAATTCGGCGAAGAAAACTGAAAGCACAAGCCCTTTGGTGCAACCCCATCACACACCGTTGTACACTCACAAAACACGTACAACGGTGGCAATCATTTCCTTTCTCGTAACGAAATCCCCCCTCGCAGCGTCCAGCCCGCCTCCCTCCCCCCATTCCCCAATCCGCTCCGTCACATTACATCTGACCCCAACCCTAGCCTGCGTCCCGGTAGCTGTGCTCGCCGCCGCGCCGGTCGTCTCCTCCTCCTCCTCCCCCAAGATCGGCGGCTCTGTCGGCGGCGGCGGAATCTCAGGAGGTGGAGGAGGCGGGGGCATGGGGTTCCATGGCTGACGATGCCTGTGCTGCGTAGTGCGGCGCGGAGGGCCCGAGAGGCGCTGAGGAATCCTACAGCAGCGGCGGCGGCGGGGGTCGCAGAGGTGGCAGCAGCACCGGCGCCACCGCCGGCGGAGACGAGCCGGAGAGCGACTAGGGCGGCAGCGAGGGAGGGGGAGCGGGAGGAGATCAGGCCCGCGGAGGTCGAGCTTGGGATGGACGACCCCGACAGCGGGGCGCGCAGCGCCGACAGAGTGGCCGCCGACGATGAGGGCAACGGCACCCCGGTCCCTGAAATGGTGAGCTGTTCTACCGTGTGTTCTTTGTGTCTGTGCGCGTGGACTGGCGCAAACGTTCAGTTATGTGATGATTGGCACCTGCGAGGCGAAATTTGGGTTCAGTCATATGAGGCCTAGGGATTCTAGTTGTGTGTGGGTGGGGGCGTTCTAACTCTTCCGAGGCTATCCCATAGATATTCGTCGTCATGCAATTCTGAGGGGATATTCGTCGTCATGCGAAGTCTGTTCTATGACCTTCCTTCACACGTGTTGACATGCAGTTTGCGTTCAGGTTTTCCGAATGATTCTGGTGTAATCACTGCATGTTTATTCTGTAAATGCAGGTCCAAGTGGGCAATTCACCAAAGTATAGAGTTGACAGAAAGCTTGGGAAAGG
>VSTD030003832.1:0-10643 GCA_008808055.3 Sporobolus alterniflorus | reverse complement strand
AAGTTCTACCACGACAACCCATAGTATACATTAGAAGATCGCGAGCAACGAATGATGTAGAAATCCCTACTTTTGAGGAACCTGCTGTCACTCATGAAGAAGAGTGGCAGCAACCCCCTATACAAGATCAGGATGTACCACATGTTGAGCCACCCAGAAGGTCCCAACGGACTAGAAGGCCGACCATTTCTAATGATTATGAGGTATATTCTAGTGAAGAAATTCAAATGGATGGTGGCCCCACCTCTTTTGAAGAAGCCATGAGAAGTGTTCATTCATCAAGTGGCATGAAGCCATGAAAGATGAAATGAGGTCTATGAGTGCCATTAAAGTTTGGGACTTAGAATGAATTCCTAATGGAGCCAAAACAGTAGGCTGCAAATGGGTCTACAAGATGAAATATGACTCTAAAGGGAATGTAGAAAGATTCAAAGTATGACTTATGGTGAAAGGTTTCACGTAAAGAGAAGGGATAGACTACAATGATACATTTTCACCAGTCTCATGTAAAGATTCTTTTAGAATAATAATGACGCTAGTGGCGCATTATGACTTAGAATTACATCAGATGGATGTAAAGACGACATTTCTCAATGGTGATTTATATGAGAATGTATACATGGCACAACTCAAAGGTTTTGTCGTGGAAGTAAAAGAAAATATGGGATGTCGTCTAAAGAAATCTATTTATAGATTAAAGCAAACCTCTAGACAGTGGTATTTGAAGTTTGATGAGACCATAAAGAAATTTGGTTTCAAAGAAAAGGAGGAGGACAATTATATTTATGCAAAGTTTAAGAACAGAAAATTCATTTTTCTTATTTTGTATGTGGATGACATTCTACTTGAAAGTAGTGATGTCAATCTTCTACTAGAAACAAAGAAATTCTTGTCCTCGAATTTTGATATGAAAGATCTCGGTGAAGTATCGTTTATTCTAGGAATTGAAATTCACCGAGATAGAAGAAAGGGGGTGTTAGGATTATCACAGAAGGCATATTTAGAAAGGGTTATAAAGAAATTTAATATGCATCAGTGTAAGCCCTCACCTGTCCTGATTGTCAAGGGCGACAGATTTGGGAATTTTTAGAGTCCTAGGAATCAATATGAGATCGATCAAATGAAGTCGGTTCCATATGCTTCAACATTTGGAAGCTTGATGTATGCACAAGTGTGCACACGCCCTGGCATAGCTTTTGCAACTGAGATGCTTGGCAGATTTCAGAAAAATCCAGGCCCAAATCACTGGGAAGGAATTAAGAAAGCATTGCGATATTTGCAAGGTACAAAAGGCCTCATGCTAACCTATAGAAGATCAGATACCCTTGAGATAGTAGTTTATTCTGACTCAAATTTTGTGGGATGCAAGGATATCGCAAAATCCATGTCAGGTTATGTATTCTTGCTCACAGGAGGAGCCATATCGTGGAAAAGCTCCAAGCAAACTGTTACCACATCATCTACGATGTATGCAGAGTTTATAGCATGTTGTGAGGCCATGGGACAGGCAATATGGCTAAAGAATTTTGTACCGGGTTTGAGAGTGGTAGACAACGTAGAAAGACCACTCAAGTTATATTGCGACAATGAGCCTGCAATATTTTACACTCACAACAACAAATCTAGTGATGCAGCCAAACACATCAAGATCAAGTTTTATGTTGTGAAAGAGTATCCAGGATCAAACTATTAGTCTTGAGCATATTAGTACAAAAAAGATGCTCGCGGATCCGCTTACGAAAGGCTTACCACCCAACGTGTTCAGTGAGTACGTAGCCGGCATGGGTTTAAGGGAGAGCCTATGATCCCTGGATAAAGAGGTCATACAAAACAACTGACCCCCAAAGAAGTAGAGTCTTGTCTTAAGATGGGAACACACTGTAGTCAAATGAGTCGAGTGGTACGTAACTGGCCTTTGTGACGCTTTGGTCTCTGTGTGTTGAACTATCGAAGGACGGGGCACAAAAAAAGAGAGGAGAGAAACAAAGAACTGTGATCAAGGGGGAGAATGTTGGTAAGTTATGATCTCGGTCAGTTTTTGACCAAGTGAACAAAAGGAAATCACGCCTTAATCGGGGGCACAAATCACACATTAATGGTTGTGGTCTCGGTCACACGTGTGCACAGATAAAAGGGGGAGTCCCCCTTGGCACAGGAACCAACATTCGCTGCCACACCCGAAACCCTAGTCTCCGATTGACTAGTGCACGCAATCTCCAGAAGACCTACGACCATGGTGGACGCTGCCTCTGCTGCCGCCGCCGCCTCTGCTGCCACCGCCGCTGCTGCCGCTGTTGCGGCCCACGGGATAGGCAACACCACCGGTGCATCACCACCACCTAATGGTGGTAACCTCGACGCTGGAGCCGGTGGATCTGAGGCTGGAACTTGACCACCACCGAACACCAACGCTGATAGTGGACAGAGAGTCCTAGAGAACACCTCGGCATCAACCTCACTCGGACCCAAAGGTATGGCCACCTCGACTCCTCCCCGATCTAGTGGCTAGGGGCTCTAGAGGGCTAGATCTGTAGACCTTGAATCCTATCACTGACTTTACATGGTATCAGAGCCATGGCATCATCGAGCTCATCCACCATTAGTCCCTCCTTGGCACAGCCAAGCGAAAAACTCATGAAGACTAACCACACATTGTGGTATGCACAAGTTTGTGCAACCCTCCGAGGCACCAAGATGATGGGCTACCTTAACGGTGACTTTGCGCCACCACCAACCCATATCCTTGAAATTGGCATTGATGGCAAAGAGCTCAAGATTGACGGGAAGGTGTGCATGGTGCTAAACCCGAAATTTGAAGACTGGGATGCGGCTGACCAACAGGTTCTGAGCTACCTATTGGGGTCATTATTCAAGGATATTCTTGTCCATATCATCACTTGCACCACATCTGCCAAGGTGTGGATGGCAATTTAGGGCATGTTCGTGTCTCAAACGCATGCAAAGACCGTGAACACACGGCTCGCACTAGAAACAACCCGCAAAGGGAATCTTTCTGTCACTGAGTACTTCAGCAAAATGAAGGCTCTTGGACATGAGATGGCAGCAGCAGGAAGAACTCTAGAAGATGAAGAATTAATCAAGTACATCATTGCTGGACTCAATGAGGAATATACTCCTCTAGTCTCTACCATATGGCAAGAGCCGAACCTATTTCCTTGAGTGAATTTTATTCACAACTTTTAACCTTCGAAACTCACACTAGTTTACTTTAAGATGGACAGACAAGATCTGCTCATGCCGCCTCCAAAGGAGGAGGTGGATTTTGAGGAAGAGGCACTGGTCACGGCCTAGGAGGTCGCGGTTCTGGTGGTCGTAGCTCTCCTATTGGCCGCGGCTCCCCTACTGGGTGTGACTCCTTCGGCAGTCGTGGTCATGGAGGACAAGGGCGCGGTCGGGGCACAAACTACTCTGAGCCCATCATGTATCAACTCTGTGGCAAAAAAATATCATACTGCTATGGAGTGTTGGCATAGATTCGATGAGTCATACACCCAAGATCAGAAGTTCACAAATGCTGCAACGAACTCCTACAACATTGACACCAATTGGTACATGGACTCAGGAGCAACTGACCACATCACCGATGAGTTAGAAAAGCTATTTGTCCGGAATAAGTACCAAGGAGGAGATCAAATCCACATGACGAGTGGAGCAGATATGTATATCAGTGATATAGGTCATGCTACTATTAATACTCCACATCGCCCTACAAAACTCAAAAATATTCTTTATGTACCTAGAACTAGCAAAAATCTGATTTTCATCCATCTCCTCACCTTTGATAATTCAATATTTATTGACCTTCACCCTTTCTTTTTCTTGATTAAGGATTATAAAACCAAGAGAATTCTGCTTAAATGAAGGTGCGTGGGTGGCCTATATCCTCTCCTCATAGATGAAATAAAGCAAGTTTGTAGCATCGCAAGATCCTTAATAAACATTGGGCATAAACGCCTAGGTTATGCCTCCAGAAAAGTCATTGCACAAGTCCTTAGGAGAAATAATATTTTGAGTTTTCAAGAGTCTGTAAGTCAGTCTATGTGTGATGCCTGCCAGCAAGCTAAAAGCCATCAATTACCTTATTCTAATTCTTTGAGTTCATCAAAATTTCCTCTTAAACTTGTGTATTCTAATGTCTGGGGTCCTACACCAGAATCAGTAGGAAGAAAAATACTACGTCTCCTTTATTGATGATTGTAGCAAATTTATATGGATTTATTTACTTAAATTCAAATCTGAAGTGTTTTAGAAAAAAATCAAGAGTTCCAGGCCCTTGTCCAACGACAATTCAATCGTCAGATTCTTGCGGTGCAAACAGATTGGGGAGGTGAATATCAAAAGCTCAGCCCTTTCTTCACCAAGCTTGGCATCTCTCATCACGTATCCTACCCTCACACACGTTAACAAAATGGCTCTGCTAAATGCAAGCATCGCCATATCGTCGAAACCAATTTGTCCCTTCTTGCTCATACATCCATACCACTTAAATTTTGGGATGAAGCTTTTCTAGCAGCCACATATCTGATTAATAGGTTGCCTAGCAAAGTTATTCATGATAACGCACCTCTTGAGTATTTATTTGATAAAAAGCCAGATTATTCTTTTCTTCGTTCCTTTGGTTGTGCATGTTGGCCACATCTTCGTCCCTACAATTCCCACAAACTTGAATTTAGATCTACGCAATGCGTCTTTCTTGGGTACAACAATATGCATAAGGGATATAAATGTTTAGAAGTTTCAATTGGCAGGGTGTATGTTTCTCGTGATGTTATATTTGATGAAGAGAACTTCCCTTTCTCTAAATTAAACCCAAATGTCGATGCACATTTGCGTTCTGAAATCACACTCGTTCATCCAACTTTGTTCCATTATGACTGTGGAGATATAACAGCACATGATCATATTTCTGATAATTCATTGCCTACTAATGCCTTTGATGAGATGTCAGGAGAAAATCTGGGTGCCAACAATGGTCAAAATGGTTCTGTAGAGGAGAATATCAGTACCGGCCCCAAGGACGCATAGCAAATAGAATCAGCTTCAGAGTCAGAGCTGCAGCAGTTGACACCAGCACCTACCGCATCAACATTAGAGTCAGTGCCCATGGCTCCTGAACCGCACAACCATCTACCGTCACCAGCCGTCGCACCGGAAATCACCGTCAGCCAACCATCTACCTTTAGCACACCGGTCATGCGCCCTCCCGCCTCTACATGAATAGCAAATGTGAATGGCGAGCGGTCGCCAAGGGGGACAGGATCTCGTGTGCATGATGATGACATGACTCCTTCTGTGCTAAGCATTGAAGAAACATCCTTGGCTCAATCCAACGCTCAGTACAACACAACAGCAGCAACAAAACCAGTTACAAGGGTGCAACGAGGGATTCATTAGCCTCGTGTCTACATGGATGGTAAATTAAGATATGGCCTTCTAACTCATAGTTGTGAACCATACTCTGTTGATGATGCCTTAGCAAATAAAAATTGGAAAAATGCTATGGGTTTAGAGTATGATGCTTTGATAAAAAATAAAACTTGGCACCTAGTTCCTCCAATGAAAGAAAGAAATGTTGTAGGATGCAAATAGGTCTATAAAATCAAAAGAAAGCAAGATGACAGTCTAGACAGATACAAGATAAGATTAGTAGCTAAAGGCTTTAAACAACATTATGGGATAGATTATGATGACACATTCAGTCCAATTGTCAAAATTTCTACTATTCATATTATTCTGTCTATTATTGTTTCAAAGGGATGGAGTATACGACAGCTGGATGTACAAAATGCTTTTCTTCATAGTTACTTGGAAGAAGAGGTCTACATGCAGCAACCCCCGAGGTATGAAGATCCAACTCAAATGAATTACATATGTAAGTTAGACAAGGCATTATATGAACTCAAACATGCGCCCAGAGCTTGGTACTCGAGACTGAGCTCGAAGCTAGTCACTCTCGGCTTTTAAGCATCCAAAGTAGATACATCCTTATTCTTCTATAGTCATGAAAATATACATATATTTATTCTTATTTATGTTGATGATATAATTGTTGCAAGTTCTTTAGAACAGGCCACAAGAGCTTTGCTGCAGGACTTATAGAAAGAGTTTGCACCCAAGGACCTTGGTGAATTGCATTATTTCCTTGGAATAGAAGTAACAAAGCTGAAGGATAGCTTGTTATTGACCCAAGAAAAATATGCCTCAGACCTGCTGAAAAGAGTTGGTATGTCAAACTGCAAACTTGTTGCCACTCCTTTGTCTACTAGTGAAAAATTATCTCTCCATGAAGGAACTCCTTTAGGTGCCAATGATGCTATAAATTATAGAAGTGTGGTTGGAGCACTTCAATATTTGACATTGACTAGACCTGATATTGCCTTTCCAGTCAACAAGGTACGCCAATTCTTATATGCTCCTACTACAATCCACTAGGTTGTCTTGAAATATATAAAACAGATAACCAAATTGGAGTTGAAGGTTCAAAAGTCAAAATTAACTCTAGTCAGTGCCTTTTCAGATGCAGATTGGACATGCAGTATTGATGATAGAAGATCAACTGAAGGATTTGCCATATTCATGGGTTCTAATCATATTTCCTGGAGTGATAGAAAGCAAAATACAGTCTCTAGGTCAAGTACCAAAGCTGAGTATAAAGCCATAGCTGATGCAACAACAGAGATTATGTGAGTTTAAACATATCAAGTCCGAAGGCAGCACGATTATGGTGCAACAATATTGGGACAAAGTACTTATCAGCTAATCCAATTTTTCATGGTAGGTCAAAACACATAGAAGTCGATTATCATGACAAAAGAGGATTTCATAAACTATTAAACATTGATTTTGTATCTTCCAAGGATCATATAGCTTATGGTTTCACGAAAGCACTCTCGGTCAGGTTATTAGAGAATTTCAAGAACAATCTCAACCTAGTGACCGGTTGAGATTGCGGGAGGGTGTTGAAGAGTATTCCAGAAGATTAGTTTCCAAGAGGAATCAATCTCCTTCCATAACATCCGAAGATCAGTTTCCTAGAGTGAGCCGACCTGATTGATTAGCTTCCATTGTTGTACTTAGAAACAAGGAAAGTATTGATGTTGTAATCTTCTATGTTTGGTAGTAGATCATTCACCAACTCGTGTATATGTAAGCCACCGGTGCAGGGCTGTTCTGCACCAGACAATCAACACGAAATCCAGAGAGCACACTGAGTTTAGCGGCCCTAGTTCTCACTAAGCCTCCGCTACCTTTACAAAAGGGAGTCTCAGAAATTAGAAAACTATGCTGAAATGTTGGCTTCATCCTTGTACTAGCACATTATTAGAGCATCTGTAAGAGACTAGCTAAATTGTTTTGTAAAAAGTAGATATAACTAGTTTGTTAGAAAAACACTCTCCAATAGAGTCTTCATCTTCCTCACTATTTTTTCTCACTCTCCATTTTAGATTCTTGCCTATCTAAATTTAGCTAGTCAGCCATCTGCACGCCCGCTCTCCGTGACATAGGGGAAGGGGGGTAACGATGATGTGTCATGTTTAGATATAGAGTTGGAGATAATTTTAGAGAGGTTGTTGATTTACATCATATTTTTAAATGATTTCTATTTTAGAGACTAGCTAAGACAATAAGTGAATTTAAAATTAATTTTAGAGAGACTATTGGAGATGCTTTTAGAGCATCTACAAGAATGACTCGCTAAATCGTCCCATAAAGGTAAATATAGCTGTTTTGTAAGGAAAGACACTTCAACAGACTCTTCATATTTCTTTCTATTTTTCTCGTTCTATATTCCAGGTTGCTGATTATCTAAATTTAGCTAGTCGCGCGGCTAACCATTCATATGCCCACTCTTTATGATATGGGGGCTTAATGATGACGTGACATATTTAGATATAAAATTGAAGTTGATTGTTTTAGAGACCGTTGGTTTACATTAAGTTTTTAGATAATTTTTATTTTAGAAACTGACTAAAACAATTGAATTTAGAATTAGTATGATGGAATGTTCTTAAACTGCTACAGAGTTCGGAAAAAAGTATTAAACTGCTACAGAATAGCATTGAAGATGAGGTATTGATCCAAACTGCACATGAGCTAAAAATATGCTTGGGGAGTGATGGGGAGGGTTGTAAGGCTCAGGTTTTGCCATGAAAGCTGAGGAGAGACTTAGGGCAGCTATTACTGAGGCAACATACCTACAATATTTAGAAAACCTGAAGCACAAGGAGTGCATCAGGGAGGAGGATGTGTTAGACTTGACGGTCATAGAGAACAACCAAAGGAATGTGCAGACCTCTGATTCTAACCTAGGACCTAATGAAAAGAAAATGAGGAATCAGAGGGAGAACAAGAAGAAGAAAAAATGAAGCTGATGTTGTGGAATATAAGGGGGTTTGGGAGGCTAGCTAGAAGGAAACAAATCAGGGAATACACGTAGGAGGAGAATTTGGATGGGTGTGGCCCGCAGGAGACAATGAAGGGAGACTTTTCACATAGAGATTTGGTTGATATTGGGGGCTCTCAGTTCAAGTGGGCATGGAAAGGCTCCAAAGGCCATTCTAGGGGGATTCTGTTGGGGGTAAAGGAGGATGTGCTGGAAATGAAAGATTCTGAAGTTGGTGAGTTCTTTGTTAGCATGGTGGTTAGGCAGAGACTTACTAACTTCAGATGGGAGGTGGTCTGTGTGTATGGGCCAACCAACCATGAGTCTTCTGCTGATTTCATTACAGAATTATCCAGGAAATGCATGAGGGCTAATTTGCCTGTGGTTTTGGGGGTGACTTTAACTTAATCAGATCTCCTTGAGAGAAAAATAATGGAAACATTAATCAGGGCCTGATAGATAGATTTAATATGTTTATTGATTTGCACCAACTCCAGGAGATCAGAAGAAGTGGAGCCAGATATACATGGACCAATAAACAAATAAACCCTATTATGGTGACATTGGACAGGATTCTTGTTGCTACTGAATGGGAAGCTAGATACCCACTTTGCTTTGCATGGAGCAAAACCAGAGTGGGGTCTAACCACTGCCCTATTTTTCTTGACTCTGGGGAAGAGAGGAATAGGAAGCAAAAGTACTTCTACTTTGAAAAGCAGTGATTCTTGGAAGAAGGTTTCCTCACCATGTTTGGAAAGCAATGGCAAAATATAAAAAGCAGATTTTCTGACTCCATGTACTCGGTTGACATTTGGCATGGTACCTAAGTCTGACCAGGCAATACCTGAGAGGATGGGGCAAAAACAAGCATGTTGAAGCTATAAAATGTAAGAGATCCCATATCTTGAAATTATAGGAGCTAGATGAGAAAAGTGAAACCCATGGGGGGGGGATGTTGAGTGCTGGATTGAGAGGTACATGCTAGAAGTTGAGTTAGAGGCCTTATACTAGAAGGAAGAGCTATTCTGGCAACAAAGGAGCAATGAGAATTGGCTTCTCATGGGTGATGCCAACATGTGCCAATGGGAGAAGACGAAAAACAAGAATTATTTTCTTGTACACTGATGAAGGGGTGATCACTGAGTCTAAAGAAATAGGGAGACATGTGGTGAATTTCTATAAACAATTATTTGGATCCTCAATGCACAAGGGTGTGCACATGTCTGAGGGCTTTTGGATGGAAGAGGAGAAGCTAACTGAGATAGATTGCCTCATGTTGGTTGCCCCTTTCTCAGAATAGGGTGTGGAGAGGGCTATTTTGGGGATGAAGGTGGATTCTGCCCCTAGCCCAAATGGGTTCAATGTCACTTTCTTCAGGAAACTCTGAAAATATATCAACAAGGAAATTATGGGGATGGTCAAGAATTTAAACCAAAACAAGCTAGACTTGAAAAGATTGAATTTTGGAGTGATCACCCTTAGTCCCAAAAAGTTAAGGATGCTAACACAATAAGACAATACATGCCTATCTGTCTTCTGAATGTGGACTTTAAAATATTCCCTAAGCTATTGACTGATAGGATAACACCCATTGCAGAGAAGGTGATTAGTGAAAGTCAAACAATCTTTATCAAGGGAAGGAACATACTGGAGGGGGTGGTTGTCCTTCATGAGGTTTCGCATGAGTTTAGAAGGATTGGAAGCAGGCGGTGCTTCTCAAGATAGATTTTGAAAAACTGTACGACAAGGTCAGTTGGAGCTTTATTCAGGAAGTTTTGGAGAAGAAACGATTTTCAGAAGCTTGGGTTAAACCGACTATGTGCATTGTGCAAGGTGGCAAAGTGTGCATCAAGATTAACCACCACAAAAGTGAAGCTTACATTTTTGGGATGGATGAGGAAGAGAAAGTAAGAATTGCAAATATACTCAATTGCAAACTAGGAGAGCTGCCTATGACTTATTTGGGGATTCCCTTAAGTGATACCAAACTTGGCAGGGGGGCCTTCAATGGATTGACAGAGAAAATCTCCAAAAGAATACCCCCATGGAAAGGGAAAAATATGTCATCTGGTGCCAGGCTTATTCTCTCTAACAGTTGTCTTGCCAGTCTGTCAACATATACTATGGGCTTCTATCTCCTGTCACTTTGGACACATAGAAGTATGAACACGATAAGATCCAGATTCTTTTGGAGGGGGACAGGAGATGACTTCAAATACCATATGGTTAAGTGGGAGAC
>VSTD030003831.1:0-10643 GCA_008808055.3 Sporobolus alterniflorus | reverse complement strand
ATGCCGAACTACCTGGTGTGGCACCAACATGCAGAGGTGCAGGCAATCGCACCCGCTGAGTCAGACGGAAGCGATGATGAGGACCGAATGGATGACATGATAGTAGACATTGGTATGGAGTATGACCTAGGGTATGGAGATCAGCAGCCACCACCGGAGGTGCAGAATTTCTATAGACTCCTTGCCGCCTAAGAGGAGAAAGTGCACGATGACACCGAGATGATCGTACTGTAGGTTGTGACGTGTCTTATGGGAATGAAATCAAAGTATAATTTCTCAAATAAGTGCTACAACGATATCGTAAAGTTCATTATTGATCTCATCCCAGCAAAGCACAACATGCCTAAAAACATGTACCAGTCAAAGAAGATTGTTGCCGGTTTCAGAATGGACTACAAGAAGATTGATGCATGCAAAAAAATTACATGTTGTTCTAGAAGGAGCACAAGGATGATACTGAATGTATGCATTGTGGTAGGACCAGATACATGAATGTGGTAAACAAAGATGGGGCATCTGTTACCACAAAGTTGGCGGTGAAATAGCTTTGTTACATGCCCATCACTCCGAGGCTCAAACGATTATCCGAAGAAATAGTGAAACAAATGAGGTGGTACAAGGAAGGGAAACGTGATAGTGAAGACCCTGATATTATGTCGCATCCTGCTGATATTGAAGCTTGGGAGACCCTGGACTGCTTTAATCCATCATTTGCATGGGACCCCAGGAATGTCTGCCTTGGCTTGCTGATGAATGGTTTCCATCCTCACAGTGAGGCAAGTAGTCATTATTCTTGCTGGCCAGTTTTCAACATGCCTTACAATCTACCGCCCAACAAATATCCGAAACAAGGTTTTGTATTCCTTGCCCTTGTCATTCTGGGTCCTAAGGAACCGAGGAAGTAAATGAATATTTTTTGCATCCATTGATGGAAGAGATGAAAGAATTATGGCAAGGGGTAGATGCATATGACTTGAGACAACTATCACTTGGTCAGGTCAAGGCATTAGAATATAGTCGCTATGATATCATCGGATACAGTTTTCGGACGGTGAAACTAGAAATGAGTCATCCACTTGCAGCCACAACAAACAGCAGATTAGTAACAAGTGGCGAAGATGCTACCGGCCACATTGCCGACTATTACAGCATTCTTCAAAATATTGTTGAGTACATGTTCGATGGTGCTAAAGAGTTGAAGGTTGTGTTTTTTCAATGTGATTGGTTTGATCCAATCAATGGCACTAGAGTGGATGAGTTCAGTATGGTAGAGGTCAAGCATGAATCGTGCTATTCAGGGAGCAATCTTTTGCTTGTACATCAGGCGTAACAGGTGTACTACCTAAGTTATCCTCACCCAAGCCTCAAAAATTGGTGGCATGTTTACAAAGTCCATCCCAAAATCAACACTCGTCAATATGATGAGTACGTAGAAAGACATGAGGATGATGATATCTATCAAGAATAAATTGAAGTAGACCAGAATTTCATGGTATCTGATGGGGCAGGCCTCGCAGAATTAGATATTGGTGATATATAGTTGTTGGATGAAGAATCAAGTCCTTCAAACAAACGCCTTCGAAAATCAAAGTGTCTTCTTGAAAGATAAGAAAGATGTGAACGACTTGATGCATGTGTCGCGGAAGCAGATTCCGATGTTGATGACTTTAGATATGTAATTTGCTTATTATTGTTATAATATAATGTTTTTATCCTATAATATTCTATACTAACCTTTTTTTTAATTATGTCCAGATGTTTCACCATCTTACGAGTAAAATGAAAGGGAAAGGGAAACGTAAGGAGGGCAAGGGTTATTTTTCATCCTCGCAGGCACAGTCGGACATGCCCGCTTCCTTGTTTGCGGTAACAGTATAATTTACTTCCATTTTCATCTCATTTTCATCTACACTTGATCATATCAATTCATTATTATGTTTTATTTGACATTTCTTATTTTTTACTTGTAGGGCACAACAGCCTCTCGACAGTGACAGGACTAGCTTCTTGGAGTGTTGCATGGCGATGAGGTGGCTCACATGGAGCAGGCGGCTCAGGTGGAGCACGCGGCTCAGGTTTCGGTGGAGGGTGCGGGAGGCGGCTCAGGCGGCTTAGATGGAGGTGGAGCAGGATGCTCAGGTGGAGCAGGCAGCTCAGGTGATAGTGAGGAGGACGATGAGGAGGAGGAGGGTGCATCACAGGGGGAGGCCAGCAGTAGGTCACCTACAGGTTAGTTGAATTTTAATTCTATTTATATTCATTTTTGTACAAAGTAACTAGTTCAATTTTTCTAGGTTGCGACGCTCTCTCCTGGCTCCACCTACTCAAAGCTGGGAGGAGAGGACAGTGATCTATCTAGTTGGTGAGCGTCAGTGAGAGGACGTCAACTAGGATGGTGAGAGACACCGCACCTACATCAACACGGAGTTGGGGACCTTTTGCCGGTTGCTGTACCCCAGCATGGTTACCATGGGCGGCCGACAACAGGCTGCATACACGTGGGACCACTAGGCACTGAAGCCGTATGCTGACCTGGGCACCTGCCAAGATGTTGTGGCGCATATGTTCTGGGTAAGTTTAGTAGATAACTTTCAAATTTTACTTGCTTTGTACTTTGACATGCTAATTTAATTCTCTTTTTGCATCCAGGAATAGTATTGCTTGGCCAATGGTGTTAGCGAGGACGAAGCCAACCTCCTCTTCAACAATGCCACATGGAAGGTGATAAAAGACGCCTTCAAGCATGCCTGCTGCATATCTGTTGCCTCCTACTGCACGCAGGTGAATTTACTTCCCGTCTTCAATAATTGCTTTATAGTTATTGATTTTTGACTTTGACATCCAAATGTAATTCTTTTTTGCACGTATGAGTCGAAGCGGGAGATGAAGCCTACCCAGGACTACGAGATCTATCTAACCAAGGAGCAGCACCTTCAGGGGGAAGGTACCTTTTGGTATGGATTGTGATAGTGGATGGATTGGAAAGGTGCTTGAGGTATGGTGTGGGTTGGAAGGTATCTCATTTGCGCAAAGTCATGCTCGAATCAGCTAAGGACCGGTTCTAGAGAGTAGACACCCTAAGACAACAGGTGCCACCACGTGTCCGGTATGGAGCAGCTTGCTTACTAATTAGGGGTACTGTAGGAAGCATAAGATGCACTTATAGTTAACCGTTGTAAAGGCATGTAGTGATCTCCTGGCCTCACACAATGGAAGTGTGATTGTGCTATCCAGGGCATGGCAACATGGAGGTTTTCTAGTCGTCGAAAGGTGATGAAATCACTATACGTGGGTACAGGGTACTAACCTCTGTAGAGTGTATAACTATCATGACAGTCGTGCTTAGGGTTACAAGTCGTCTGGAATCCTCACTGGATTTGTGGGAATTGGTTTGGTTTGGTTATGGATGGGAATAAGTCTTGGTGAGATTTGTCAAGTTGTGAGGCAACATTAGTTTGAGATTTGTCATGAGTCGTGAGGTTGCGAGGTAACCCGCGATCAACCCTTTTTAATAAACTAATTGGGTTTGATAGTTTCAACTTCAAATAACAAATAGGTTGCTAAAGTGTCAATGAATCTTACGTATAGGATGCTTCTGCGTTAAGTTTTTGATATAATCAGTTGCATATAGTTATAGTTATTTCCCACAACTTGCTGAGTACCAACCATAAGTGTACTCAACCTTGCCCAACTGCTGCTCAGAAGCTGAAAAAGAATTGGAGTACCTCAATGAAGAGTTTTCGGTGAGCGATTACCCTTAGTCAATTTCCTGTGGAGTTATGGTGCCATTCCACAACTATATTTTGAGAGTGATCAACTTAATCTTTTGTAAGACATTATTCGTGTAATAAATATATTATATCGTGACATTGGTTATTCTGTAAACATTTTTTGTACGGTATGTGTGTAAACTTGATTCCTGGGCACACAAACTATAAGCATTCGGTTTGGCCTTAAAACCGAGTGTGACAGAAGTGGCATCAGAGCCATGTCGACCGTAGGAATGCTAGCCTAGTTAGAAGAGTCATATTTTCAAGGTTATTTTACAACCAAAACTTCTATGTTGGAATTCGTGATGCCGCCCATCAAGCTTACATGGTCACTTGTTCGTGTCATCACCAACTCTTGGATGGAATGAAGTATCCTCACTTTTCCCAATGAGCTAGTGGATCTACCTACATACATGTGGAGCCAGTACCCGATTCACAGAACTTCAAGCTCAAGAAGCAAGTGGAACTTACCACTGCGCTCACCAAGGAACTAGACTCCACCACTGAGGAAGTGGAATTTTGGCAAGAGAAGTACGAGGAGGCAACGAAGACCATCCTAAAGTTGAAGCGCAACAATCCCCAAGGCATGGAAACACTTTCCGAGGGAGAGATAGAAGAGTTCACTCCCACTTCACCACCTTGCAAGATGGTGACTTGTGCACCTCCAGTATACGTCATTCCCAACAATGATGATGACTAGGAGTTGTTTCTCTTTATTAGGAGTTTTTTGATTTAGAGTCATTTTTGTTAAAGTTAAGAGAATAAGCTAATAGGTTCGACTAGTCTTATCGAGTCTCTTATAAACGCTATACTGCTATGTCAGGATCGATTGTTGTTTGTGTGATGATCAATTATTTGATTTGCATCTTTATTTGAGTGCTGGTGTGAATGTAAGGTCTATCTTACACACACAACCCTTAGGATTATATAATAAAATCCTAGTCTGGGTATCATTCTATCCCTTTTATCTCTCTCCTTGTTGGATTATCCTTCTCACCTCCAACTCCTTTGCTACCATTGCATGCTATCATTGCACGTCCCCTAGACTTCCCTTTTTCTATATCACCAACCCTTACTCTTCCGATGGCAAAAGACGGGAACTGCAACATTGGTGGCCATGGCAACAACAACACCAGGAACAATGCTAGCATGACACTGGATGAACAGATTGAAAAGCAACATTACACCCATAGAACTTTGCAAGTTGGATATAGTGAGCACAAGCAACAACCTTTGAGTGCGATGAGCCACACTCATAGGGAAGGACCCAAGCCTCCACTGACAAGAAGTGCTACAACTAAACTGCCTTGGGAACTCTACACTATCCCAAGTCATGCAGGACCATGCTAGAAGATGAGTGGACCAACTAACCCTTGAAGATGCTCAAGAAGCCTCGATACTATTCTGGGATGGAAGTTCTCTACATCGATCAAGATGAACCCTAAGAGAAAAGTATGTTTCAAGGAGAACCTTTTCAACGGGGGGTAGACTTCACCGTTGTACTCATGGTTTTGAGTCTAAAGGCATTGATGTTATCCCTAGAATGGACTAACAGAGTAAGCACAAAGGACTTATGGATCGTGCTACAAAGGCTATTAAGTTGACCATCGATATCGGAACGAGATTGGAGTATGTGGTAGAATATGTCACTAGTTATTGGCAAAGGAGCAGCCGACCACCTTGAGATGAACATTGGATGCCAACCTAGTTTAGAGCACCTCGACCATGGTGACTAGTACAATCTTCATCAACCCGAAGGCATGACACAATCCTTTTTCTGAGACTCTTAGCCGAGTTTTCGAAATACTCATCCGATCCATCCGAATCTCGAGGATGAGATTGCATTAAAGGGGGGTAGTCCTGTCACGACCCAAAATTTCAAATTTTGCAATGTGACTAAAATTCACTAATTTTTAAAACTTTTTCTCGATAGTTTAAATTTTTTTTTTATATTATTCTAGATAATCTATTTTATTTAGGCAACATATTATTTTCTAAATTAATTAAATCAATTTAGGCTTCTATAAATGATTGTTGCATTCATGCCAACTTGCATTTATTCTTGTACTGATGTGTGATCTAGAATTAGGTTTTGAATAGAATTCATTTGAATTTGCTCAAATTTCATTTAAAACTTAAATTCTGAAAATTAGAAACCCTTTTCTATATTCCCTTAACTCTTCAGGCCCAATTTCCCGCAGCCAGCCTGCTTTTCTTTCCTTGTCTCATCTCCTCTTTCTGCTCTAGCCTAGCGTCGTGGCCTATTTCCCTTTGCACGAGCCCAGTCGCATCGTTGTCTTGCCTCTGCCTTTTTACATAATTTCTTTTTAATCCAAATCTTTTCTCTTAGGAAAATAATTGTAAAATCTTTTCTGAAACACTTTTTTACAAAATAGGGTCACCTATTTATTTAATTATTTTTCACCGAGTCTTCAGTACAAAAATAATTCTTTTGATTGCAGAAATTTCTATCATTTATATCTTAGTCCATCTGTTTTAATTTAATTAAAGATAAGTTGCTATGTTTTATTTAATTATAATTCCACCTATTTATTTCTTTTACAAAAATAAAATTTTGACCAATTCCATAAATTGTCTTTTATTTTTCTCCCTGCCAATTTCCAGATATGGAAAATATTCCTTTTTTTCCTTTTCCTTATTTTCCACCCCTTTCTTCTTTTCTTTTCTCTCTCTTCTCTTTCCTTCTCTTCCTCACGCTAGCAACAGAGAAGGCCCAGCAGTAGGAGAACAAGCAGCAGGGCCGAGCTCCACTCCTTCCCCCATGGCGCCCCCTCCCTCCTGTCCACAGTGCACAGGATGGAGCCACACCCCCTGCCCCACTCCTCCCTCCACTTTTCCTCCCCCGATGAGCTCACCATGACCAGCCATGGAGCTCTCAAGTCCAGCCATCGCCGTCTTCCATGGAGAGCTTCAACTATGTCCGATTTACTTAGTGGGATGACCAATCGGATGCACACAACCTTCCTATTGCTATCCCCGGCCTCAATTTTATCTGAAACCAACTCTAATCTCCAGATTACACAGGATTTCATTTTTCAAACCAGCTCGAATTTTATCTCTAACATGAATTTTAATCCTCACGTACTCCTCCCACACCACTATATTAGCTTGGGTCTAGCATCCCAACATCTCCCCGTGCTAATTTCGCGCAAACATAAACCCTAGCCGCCATCCGAGTTACATCATCATTGCCACTGCCCTCTCACCGCCGCCACCTCTTTTTGAAGTCCTCCTGCCCAATAAACCCCATGCCAGTCGTCAGAAGCTAAAACCTAACTCTTGGAAAAAGAATCATGTGAAAAATGGATCTGTAGTATTCGCAATCTATTGCTGAAGTCTTGCCGATGTTTCTCGTTGGTGCTGTGACTTTGTCAGCGAACTTGAAGTCAATCCAACATCACCGGTGACTTACCCTTGCCGTACTCTCGCTCCTGGACTTTATGGATCTGAAATCAGAGGTCTATAGCTCAAGTTATAGCCAATTCCGATGATCTTCTGGTGAAGTTCCGGTAAGTAAACTCCATTGTTGTCTTCTACCCAACTCCGGCAATATTTGACAAATAGGTCCCTACGCAGTTTTTATTTAATTACAGATTAATCCTTAGTTTTTAAAACCTCATAACTTCTTAACCGTAGCTCCGATTAAAGTGATTCTGGCACTCACGCGTTCATAGCGATGAGTAGAATCTTTAATACTGTTTGTTTAGTATTTAGATACTTTTTGGTATACTGTTTTGTTTATTGTTTGTATTGCTTATTTTCGGTCGCTATAATCTAGACGCTGCGATCTTTGATAACCTTGAAGATCTCAAAGAAGAAGACATTGAGCAGCAATTAGCGAGGAATACAGGCATGTGTCCTTGACCATATAGACTTCTTTTCTCTATACCTTTACACATACACATGCATTAAATTGATATTATAGTTTATTTTTGCATTGGTTATGGGATGAGAGTATGGGTAGATATTGCTTAATCCTGCAATCATAGTAGAGTCGTGTCTTTCTCTTTATTGAGATCTTTGGTGGACCTCACCAATGTGTTGTTGCTAGTGGAGCATGAAACTATGCTGATTTAGCACGAGATGTTGGTTATGCTATGCGGTAGTTAGATGCCGTGGTTTGAGCAAGGGATGTTTTTGGAAAGATACCCGGTGCACGGATGGGATTATGCATTATTTGGAAAGGTACCTCTTGGTACGGAGTGGGATAGTATATGGATTGGAAAGGCACTTGAGGTATGGTGTGGGTTGGAAGGTATCTCATTTGCGGAAGGTCATGCTCGAATCAGCTAAGGACCAGTCCTAGAGAGAAGACACGCTAGGACAACAGGTGCCACCACATGTCCGGTATGGAACGACTTGCTTACTAATTGGGCATACTCTAGGAAGCATAAGATGCACCTATAGTTAACCTCTGTAAAGGCATGTAGTGATCTCCTGGCCTCACATCAAGAAAGTGTCATTGTGCTATCTGGGGCATGGCAACATGGAGGTTTTCTGGTCACTGAAAGGTGATGAAATCACTACGCGTGGGTATAGGGTACTAACCTCTACAGACTGTACAACTACCATGACAACTATGCTTACGGTTACAAGAGGTCTGGGATCCTCACTAGATTAGTGAGAATTGGTTTGGTTTGGTTATGGATGGGAGTAAGTTTTGGTGAGATTTGTCAAGTTGTGAGGCAACATTAGTTTGAGATTTGTCATGAGTCATGAGGTTGCGAGGTAGCCCTCGATCAACCATTTTTAATGAACTAATTGGGTTTGGTAATTTCAACTTCACATAGCTAATAGGTTGCTAAAATGTCAATGAATCTTACTTATAGGATGCTTCTACTTTAAGTATTTGATATAATCAGTTGCATATAATTATAGTTGTTTCCCACCACTTACTAAGTACCAACCATAAGTGTACTCAGACTTGCCCAACTGCTGCTCAGAAGCTGAAGAAGAATTGAAGTACTTTGATGATGAGTTTTAGGTGAGCGATTACCCCGGTCAATTGCATGTGGAGTTATGATGTCGTTCCGCTGCTATATTTTGAGAGTGATCGACTTAGTCTTTTGTAAGATATTATTCATGTAATAAATATATTATATTGTAACATTGGTTATTCTATATCCATTTTCTGTATTGTATATGTGTAAACTTGATTCCTGGGCACACATACTATGAGCATTTGGTTTGGCCATAAAACTGGGTGTGACAGGTTTCATGTGAACTATTGCATTTATCTTATCTGGGTTAGCTTCGATTCCCTTCACTGATACTAGATGGCCTGGCACTTTGCCCTTACTTATGCCAAACACGTATTTATCAGGATTGAGGTTTAGATGTGCTCTTCGCATGTTGGTGAATGTCTTTGCTAGGTCTTGTAACTGGGTTTCTTTCTTCCTGCTTGCAACCACTATGTCATCAACATAGGTAAAATGTTTCTTCCATTTGTTCCTCAAGGATAGCTTTCATCATTCTATAGAACATCAGACCAGCATTCTCCAATTGCCATTCTTTTTGTTGACCATTACAACGTTCATGAGCCAACTTGGGTAATGAATCTCACGTATAAACCCTGCTTCTGACAGCCTCTGAACCTCTGCTTTTGCTGCTGCCACCTTTTTGTCTGACATTTTGTGAAACGTTTGCTTCCTAGATTTGGTGGAGGGGTTGACCTGTAGCTTGTGTTATATTATGTCTCTGCTTACTCCTATAAGGTCAGAGGTTTTCCACGTGAACACATCATTGTTTTTGTCTAAGAAAGAAAGCAATTCAGTTTCTTCTCTTGATGTTAAGTCATGGGAGATCATCAAAATTTGTCTGGTACCCTCGGGTCTAATGGAACTCTTTTGGTTTCACATTCTGGCTCTATTGTCCTGCTAGCAGAGCTCTCTTCACCCTCCTTCCTAGCAATGCTGCTGCTACCTTCTATTTTCTCATCCTGTAGGCAGTTTACATTTCTGTGACCTGGAGCAAAACCCTGCTATATATTTCTTGCATCTCTTTGATTGCCATAGACTGAGATAACCCCTAGGGTTGCAGGCACTTTCAGGCAAGGATAGAGTGAATGTAGTGTTGCCTCGAAGGTGTTGAGGAGACCTCTTCCGAAAATGGTCTTGTAGGGATAAGGCATGTCCACCACGTTGAAAGTTATGTACTTGGTGCCAGCATTGGATGGGGTGCCGAAAGACATAGGTAGCAATATAGAACCTACTGGTTCAATTTTCTTTCCTCTGAAACTGTACAACGGCTTCAATGCTTCCTTCAACTATTTTTGACTGAAACTCATTTGTTCAAAAGTGGAGAGGATCAGTATTTCTGCTTGGCTTCCATTATTGACTAACACTCTCGTAACATTCCATTTATCAATGTGTGCCATGATCACCATTGCGTCTATGTGTAGGACAGATGTGAGCTTGAGGTCAGCTTCAGTGAAAGTTATCTGGACATGTGACCACATGGTTTGCATGATTGGACCCTCGACCGCTACATGGATAACATGGAGGTAGTGCTCTCACTTTTGTCTCTTGTTTTTTAAGGTCAGGTTAGAGCCTCCAGTGATGGTGTGTATTGTTCCAAAGGTAGGGAAACTTGAGGCTTGTTGAGAAGAATCATGGCTTTGCTGCGGAGGTGGAGGTAGGTTATTTGGCTCTATTGGACCCTCGACCGCTAAAACTTGGAAGTAAGGATCAACTCTTAACGCGAGTTTGGCATAGTATAGAGCTTATCCTATTTCAGCCTTGCATGCTAGGAGCCGGCTATTTATGGCCACTTTGACGGGTCAGTCTTGCTGAGCTTTAGTTGCTCAGGCTTGCTTGTGTTTGTTAATATGTGTGCAGAGCTGCCAGGGTTTTG